>JAZGTN010000036.1:610000-876867 GCA_037783415.1 Leptasterias polaris
AGTAGAAAAGGTGACTGAAGCAGATGATCTTAGTTTGACAATCAGTGAGGCAGCAACTTGATTTACTAAATCTTCATTAAAATCATCCAAATGTTCAATTTCAGCAGGTTCCGGGTTTTCTTCATCATTTAGATCATCTATTTCAGTCTCAGAGTCAGAGTCTGAACCTAAATCAATGCCAGGCTCACGGTTTTGAATTTCTCGATCATTGGGGTTTCTAGCAGGAGGTGCAGCCAAGTGAAACAGTCTAATATGCCTCAAGAAGGAATTCATCAAAGTAAAAGTCTTCATGCAACCATTTTGAGAACAGACGAGCCTTTCCTCAGTTGTGCCCCATATTCCATGCACCCAGCGTAAATGAACAGCCAGTTCTTTTGTACCTTCATCAGAACGGATAAGCTTGTTGCACTTGAAGCATGTTAACTCCATCTTAAAGTTGTTGGAGCTTTCAGTGTGATTGCCAACTACATGGTTTCAAATTTCTGAAAAAATGACAAAAGTCACCAAATAAAATTTTGCAACTGCATGTGTAGCATGTAACAGATGTTGCTAAAACTCAACAAAATATGATGAAGTAACTGCCAATTTTCTTCTGAACAAGCGTTTATCAAAGATGTTTTTCGAGTACTAAACTGTAGTGCACCGAATAGGTTGCACACCTTCTTTTGCTCTCTGCTTTTTGATGTTTATGTCCTGCTTGTTTCTACTGTTTTACCTCATGTTTTATACCATCTTGTAGAGCTAATACCAGAGAATCTTCTACTGTCTTTGGATTTCATGTTCTGTGAATCAATTTGGAATCATTTATGGAAACATTTAGTCAACTTTAAAGTCTTAATTGTGTGTTGTAGCCTTTCTACCGACTATGATGACTCACTCTGCAACCTTCAAGGCCGAACTGCTTAAACAATAGTTTGACTGTGTGTAACTTGTGTGGCTAATACAATGGAGGTCCTCATCAAGTCAATCTTCTTGTGTGTTCTTGTTCTGCAAGTCTGCAGTACTTCAACTCCTTCCAAAAAGGATCTTCTATCTAACTGTGTATCTTTTTCACATTGTTGTTTGTCTGGAAAGAAAATTTTCACCAAAGGATTCCTGAAATCACCAATTTCATATTATCATAACTCAACTGCTAGCTTCAATGTTGTACTGCTATGTTGTGGAGACATAGAACCTAATCCAGGTCCCCAATCTGATGAAATAACTAGGACCACCCGCAGCATTAAACTTACCTATCAGTATGATAGGTCTCAACTTTTGGAAATAGGCTCCCAATGTGCAAAGCTGCCTGTTACCCCTGCTACATGGTCCACCCTGAGAGAACTGAAAATTTCGTCTAAAGCTCCTACACGTCGAGGGCGATCGGTGAATCACACGACTAATCCAAACTTAAGCATTGCTACTCCTGTTACTGCTGATCACGTCACTCATACAGTTGATTGTACGGATGTCTCTTCACCCCTATCACCTACTAACAGGCCTGGTAAACAGGTGAACTTATCCAATATCTGCATTCTAAATGCACAATCCGTGTGCAATAAAACCAACCTTCTCACTGACTATATTACGGATCACGATTTTGATTTCATTGCGCTTACCGAAACCTGGCTAACTAACACAGACAAACACAAGCAAGTCATCGGGGAATTGTGTTTGCCGGGATATGATTTATGTCATGTGCCGCGTGTTAACAGATCTGGTGGAGGCATAGCTCTCATACACAAGGAAAATATAATCAGAGGGCCTGTTACATCATATAATGGTTCGACGTTTGAAAGTTTATGCTGTGATCTGACTACCAAAGGTTCTTTTTTCCCCCTCAAGCTTGTCATCATTTATAGACCACCGTATAGTTCAAAAAATCGTTTTACCCCTAGAATGTTTCTTGATGAGTTTTCTGAATATGTTGCAATACTTTCCGCGTCTCTCAATAAATTGTTGATTGTTGGAGACTTCAACTTTCACTGGATGTTTGCTAATGCTGATGCTGATGCTACTCGTTTAAAAGACATGCTCGAATCCACCAATATGTCACAGTTTGTTTGTACACCGACTCATATAAGCGGTCATATTCTAGACCTTGTTATTGCACGCCCATCCGATAACCTTGTAAACTCGATAACTGTTGGAGGTTTTCTAACAGATCACGCGGCCATACACTGTTCAAATGGGGTTCAAATGGGGTTCAAATGGGTTCAAATGGGTTAGGACGTGCTGGGGTGGATTGGAAAGTTGAGCAGTTCCACTCCCACTGAAGTATCCCTTTGCATAGCACGGCGTCTCAACATTAGCCTCTCCTAACCAAATCCTACTGTCTGGCTACCCGTGCCGACCCTGTTTTTACTGAACGACAGAGGGTGTCAGCGTGTTCCTGGCGCTATAACCAGGTGCTCCGGGTAGGTGGAGCTCGTCAGCATTGTCAGTTCACCTAGGAGAGGGACAACTCTGATTTCAAACCCGGGTAGGTAGTGCTCGTCAGCCTTGGTCGGCTGTCTGCCTAGGAGAAGGACAACTCTGATTTCAAACCCGGGTAGGTAGAACTCGTTAGTCTTGGTCGACAGTCTACCCCCAATGGGGGGTAGGAAAAAATTCCTTTTTTCCGTCTGGCGTCGTTACCCCATCTTTTGCAGCGGTCCAGTGAAGAGGTTTTACCTTGTTTCTGGACTAGGCGAAGTTCTGCCAGTTTTCCCCTTTCCTTCTCATTCCTATCTTTCCTTCTATCTCTTCTCAGTTAGTCTAGACCCCATTTACTTGAAACTTGCCCTGGACCCTCCCTGGATCATCTGAGCTCCGCCTCTCCGAAGGGTACCGGAAATAAACATGTTGCAGGGCATGGCCGCCTGGTAGTACAGGATCCCGAACTCAGTGGTAATGCTCTGAGAGGCTGATCTATCAACAGGTGAAAAATGTCGAGGTGGTTGTACTGCCATGGACATGCATGGATTGGTGGTCCGTGCAGCCACTTTCGGTTGCATTCCTGAGGCCATCGGGGTGACATTGTTACGACAATGTGTTCGCACGAGTTCGATTGGTTCCTCTGAGTGTTTTGGGCGGACTTCAAACCAAAGACTAGCTGAGACTCTTTTTCTCCAATAAATGCAAAAATCATGACTACACAAACAAAGAATAAAGAAACCTTACCTGCTCGCGCAAATCCACCTGCCCGTGCGCGGCGTTCAAAGCCTCTTGGTATTGCCTTTTCCAATATCAGGGGCTTTCGTTCCAACTTCACTTCCGTTCAGTCTTTTGTTCTCAACAACTCTCCTGATTTTCTAGCTCTATCTGAGAGCAGACTGAATTGTGACATTTCTTCAGACTCTTTCAAGTTACCAGGATATATCTTTCATCGCCTTGACCACCCTCCATCACATGGTTTGGGTGTCTATGTCAAAGAAACTCTCCCTTTAGCCCGTGAAAGCAATTTGGAATGTAACAACCATGAATACATGTGCTTTCGTCTTTCACTTCTCCATTCAACAACCTACCTGTTTTTCCTGTATCGTTCACCTTCATCATCATCCTGCGCTGTGCTTGATGCTATCTCTGATAGCATTGACTCTGCTATTTCTCAGCACCCTTCTGCTCAAGTCATGGTATTTGGTGACTTTAATGTCCATCACAAGGAGTGGCTGACCCATTCTCGTAATATTGACATTCCTGGTATAGCAACACATAATTTTTCAATCTCCCAAAATCTTACTCAGATCGTTTCATCACCTACTCACATTCCGGATCGTGCTTCCGATGGAAGGTACTTGCTTGACCTCTTCTTGTGTTCTAACCCAGATGACTGTGTTGCCAAAGTCTTGCCTCCAATTGGTAACTCGGATCACTCGATTGTCTCTGTTTCCGTCTCATATTCTTCTCCAACAACTACATTTCAGCCTTTTCATCGTACTGTTTTTCAGTTTGGAAAGGCTGACTGGGATGGTTTTCGATGTTTTCTCGCAGATGTGCCGTGGTCGTGGATTCTAAGTCTTGGTCCTGATTTGGCGGCAGATGAGTTATCCCAATGGATTAACCTTGGTATGGAGATTTACATCCCCTCGCGTACCTACCAGATCAAGGCCCATTCTCAACCTTGGTACACTCCGGCCTGTGCTGCAGCAATTGCCCATCGTAACCATTTTTTTAAGAAGTATCATCTTTTAGGAACTTTGGACAGTAAGCGTCTTTTCCATGAAGCTCGAAATCGATGTAAGAGAGTTTTAGAGGATGCTAAGAAGCAATATGCCAACTCTGTTGCTAGTTCTATTTCATCACAGCGGCTTGGTTCAAGGGACTTTTGGCGAATTGCCAATAGTGTACTGAACCGCAACAAGTCCTCCATTCCTCCTCTTTTTCATGGACCCGAAGTTCTTACTTCTCCTCAAGATAAGGCAAACCTTTTTGCTGACAACTTTGCATCTAACTCCACACTCAATGATGAGGGGCATCCACTTTCTGCCTTTCCATCTCGTACAGCCACTGTTGTATCTGAACCTCTTATCACTCCAAAGAAGATTGCCCGGATTATTAATTCCTTGGATGCCTCCAAGGCTACTGGCCCTGATGGAATCCCTGTAATTGTTTTGAAAATGTGTTCCCCTGAACTTTCATCCATTCTTGCCAAGCTGTTCAATATGTGCTTGGCAGTCTCTGTGTTTCCTTCATCCTGGAAAGTGGCATCCGTTGTCCCTGTCTTTAAGGGTGCTGGTGAGCGTTCTGAAGCTACTAATTATCGTCCTATTAGTCTGCTTCCCATAATAAGTAAGATCTTTGAATGCTTCGTCAATCAACAGCTCCTTGGATACCTGGAGGACAATGACCTTCTAACTGACTGCCAGTTTGGGTTTCGCCATTCCCGCTCAACTGGTGACCTGCTTTCCCTAATTACCGATCATTTTAGTAGGGCTTTAGATCGCAGGGGTGAGGCTCGTGTTGTAGCATTGGACATCTCCAAGGCCTTCGACAAAGTATGGCATACTGGCCTGCTCCACAAGCTTCAGTCATATGGTGTGTCAGGAAGAATGCTATCTATAATCTCTGCTTTCCTTTCCAATCGCAAGTTGAAGGTTGCCCTTGAGGGTCAATCTTCTCCTACCTGTTCTATCAATTCCGGTGTTCCGCAAGGCTCAGTACTTGGTCCCACTCTCTTTCTTGTTTACATTAATGATCTGCCCGATGAAGTTTTGTCTCAGCTCGCCATGTATGCTGATGATTCAACTCTCTTCTGTGTTTCCCCTAACTCTTCCAACACTTCTCGCTGTGAGGTTGGTGTCTCACTAAACACTGACTTAGAGAATGTGCTAAAGTGGGGGAATGATTGGCTAGTAACCTTCAATGCAAAGAAAACTAAACTTCTTTCTCTGTCTCGCTCAAGAGATGTTACATTTCCATCTATTCATATGGGTCCATTGACTTTGCCTGAGGTAGCAGATTTTCGCCTTCTTGGAATTGACATCTCCACCAACGCCAGTTGGGAAAGGTATATCTCAGGCATTGCAAAGAGTGCTTCCATGCGAGTTGGCTGTCTTTACCGAGCTCGGAAGTTCTTACCTCCTGATGCTATTCTCTACCTGTATAAGACAACTATACGTCCCCTATTGGAGTACTGTTGTCACATCTGGGCCGGAGCTTCTGCCTGTTATTTATCTTTACTAGATAGGGTGCAGAAGCGTATTGTTAATCTTGTTGGTGAAGTGTTGGGATCAACGTTACAACCTCTTTCCCACCGTAGGTCTGTAGCCAGCCTGTGTCTTTTCTACAGATATTTTCATGGTAAATGTGCCACCAGTGTGTCCGACCTAGTTCCTCCTGTCAGAGTGTTTGAGCGTGAAACCAGACTTTCTGCTTCTTCTCACCCATACACTCTTAATTTGCTGAGATGTAGAACAAAGAGCCATTCCAACAGCTTTATTCCACGTACTGCATCTCTTTGGAACTCCTTGCCTGGTGCATGTTTCCCTTCATCCTACAATCTAGACTGTTTCAAGAGGAATATCAATTCCTACCTCCAGCTCTCCTGAGTTCTTTTCATGTTTTATAATTTTCCTCTTATAGCCCCTTACCAAGAGTGGCTTTTAGCCTTGTTTGGGGCGAACTTGCATAAAAAAAAAAAAAAAAAAAAAAAAAAAAAACTGTTCACTAAACTTGAATAAGCCCCTACCAACTAGGAAACAAATCTCATATCGCAAATATGCTTGCCTTGACCATGATGCTTTTGCAGATGATATTTGCAAGTCTGATCTGATAATCAATCCTTCAGATAACTTGGATAACCTCATTGATCAGTATGACTGTATACTTAAATCTCTTCTTGACCATCATGCTCCGTTAAAAACTCGCTCTGTTACCATCAGACCATCAAACCCATGGTACTCTACTGAGATTGCTGAAGCAAAGAAAATGCGTAAACGACTTGAAAGACGCTGGAGGAGAACAAATGTTGTGGCTGATCGAGACCTGTTTAAAGCTCAACGTCAACGCGTTCTCCACATGATCAATGATGCTAAATCAAAATATTACCAAGATAAACTATCTTGCTGTGAGAATCAACGAGAAATATTTAGGATTGTTGAATCTTTATTGCATAATAAAAGTAAAACCAAGCTACCAACTCACAGTGACACTATGGAATTGGCTGAGAAATTCAGTGATTACTTCATCACCAAGATAAGAAATATTCGGACTGATCTTGACACATCCGCCTCTACTCAGTCTATCAGTGCAGGTACATACGACTACGAGTCTAACACTGTGAATGGCCTGGATGTGATTTTACAACTAAAATGGAAAGGCAGTTTTGGTGGATGTGATTTTGGGGCTAGAATGTGATCTTGGCCAAAATCACATCCTACCCAGAAATCACATCCATGTTAATTGCCAATTATCAAAATCACATCCACTGTCTGGCTGCATTACCGAAATCACATCCACTGTCTAGGCCCAAGCCAAAATCACATCCGAGTAAGAAATCACATCCTTGGGTAATTGCCTAAGCCAAAATCACATCCACTGTCTGGCTGCGAAACCAAAATCACATCTAGTGTCTGGGCCCTAACCTAAATCACATCCATGTCCGAAATCACATCCATAGTTAAACGTGCCAATTCAAAATCACATCCACTGTCTGGTTGCATTACCAAAATCACATTCGAGACAGAAATAACATCCAAGCTTAATTGCTACTATAAACAAGTCAATCCACTGTCTGGCCGCATTACCAAAATCACATTCGAGCCAGAAATTGCCCGATCGAGTGTCAATTATATTTAATGTCAATAAACAATACCGCATATCTTGGTTCCGCAGACTGTTGCGGGTAAGCGGAAGGGGTGGGACGCTTTATGAAATACAATGAAACTCATAATCATAGAGAAAGGTCTCCGTTCTTTTTCTATGCTTTGTAAACAAGACCAATATACTACAAAAAGTAATATCCACAATCAAAGTAGAGTAATTATGCATTTACAACGATGTTTAACATTGCGGTGTGAATCTATTTTAAAAACTTAATTGTCTACCCTTCAGTTTTACATCTTTCTTGTAGGACGTTGACTGGCGTAAAATACGTCTGGACGTACCGGAACCCCTCGACCCACGACGCCCTCAACCCACGACCCCCTCGACCCACGACCCCCTCGACCCCTCGACTTATGCTACAGTACAATTTTTCAATGTCATGCATATCTATTTGCCGAATCGAGCCTAAATAAGATTTCTCCAAACTGGGAACCTGGATTTACAGCCCGAGTACGATTACGGCCAATGGCCGCTGTCGCAGCTACCGCATTTCCGGCCTGCCTCCTGGTTGCTCCTGCCTGCCTGTCAACAAGTCTTACTTGCTTTTTAATGGAGGGTTAGGGTACACAACCGAACCATGGCCCACACGTGTTTTTGTGTGTGCAGTGTTTGTTGTCAGTAGGCCTACATGATGTACTGCTCGTCCTGGGGAAAATCCGCATCATTTATTTAAGTTTTTAGGTTCGTGGTACTTGGTTAGTGTAACCATAGAGAAAGGATGGTGTTACCTCCTAAATACTCAAATTGGGGTCTTAACTAGAGGTGTAGCTAGGTAATGACGATAGCCATGTTAATTATAAAATTTCCAGTAAATATTTAGGTCACATAATAATAGTGGGGCTACCCGACTGACAACGGATGGGTCAGGTCGTCGGAAGTCGCTTTGACTGCAAGCTTTGGATCGCACGCCTGCTGTGAATGAGTCCAACTCGGGGAATAATTCTTTGTCGGCCGTAAAGCAATGTTTTATGAATTCGGATTTCGATTATGGGGTGGACGCGCGTCGAGTGGGTTTTAGAACAACCCTTGAATTCCTTTGTACAACTTAACTACGAAAACGAATTAAGTCACCCCAGAAAGACTGCATACGTTGATGTTTTTTTCGTTCCAGAGTCCTATCTCAACTTCTACTCAACAATGAACTTCGTTTGTGTGCCCCCCCCCCCCCAAAAAAAGAGTAGTATTAAATTGTATTAAATTGAATGTTTTATAATCTCGTACCATGGGGTGTAAAGATAATCATTTTTTTTTCAATTTTACCGAGTGCCGGAATTTTCATTGCAGACTATCAAAAACGGTAGTAACTCGGTAATTGAACCGGACCCCCCGGTCGATTGTTTTCGTTCAAACTTTAAAATAGAGGATGATCCCTCTCTAGATAATTCTAAACTAAGTTGAATCAGAAGGGTTGTTTGAGATCTAATTGAAATGCGCGTCCACAGCATTCAGCAAGCTATGACAGAGATTGCTCTGTCGAAAAAGGGTACATAAGAGGTCCTTCTAAATGTGATTTAAGCTGGTATATTTATACTATTGGAAAGTCCAATTCTTGTAAAATTATGCGATGTCAATTGTAAGTTGATACCACAAAAGTTATGGTTTATATATGGTTGTATAAAAAATGTCTTGGCTACACAAAACCTGCCGTTTGTTTATTGGAGCATGCCATTTTGAACAGGGGGATGTGTCGTGTAGTGTAGTAGGATTATTTGACTACAGTTCACTCTTCTGCATGCTTTATGCAAGTACAATTTCACATCAGAGCAATAGCTGCAGTTCTTAACAAATTTAATTCAGTTTGTTACAATTTTTTCTTTTTTTTCTTTTACAATTATTTGCAAAGTTTAAGGAATGTTTGACAGCTTCTTGTGAATGGAATCACCCATATTTAGGCTTTACAGAAGAACGCACAGCTCCTCACATAAATTATCTTTCTAATCGGCATACATACCCTGCAGTATAGACTTGACATACATGTACATGTACATGTACATGTACATGCTGTAACAAATTCATATCGCTGGTCGGCGTTTTGGAGAATCCTGATCGTGTTTAGATGCGTTCATATATCTTCCAAGCATGCGTCCAACCAATTAAAGTATTTTGTGTTAACCTATTGTTTTACAGTTACTCAGCTACCATAGAACACAATTAAAAGATATACATGCACATTACACATGTCAATAACTGGGGATGTTTATGTTTATGTTAATATGTTCGATGTTACTTGGTCAATATCATTATGATCAAGTAATCATTTCATGTCCCCCCCCCCTTCCGAAGTTTTTAACGAAGTAAAGCTGCAACATGAAATTTGTAAAACGTAAAAAGAAGAGGAGAATAAAAAATGTTAAAGGGTTGTTGCAATGGAATTGAAATGCCACTGTTAATTTGAACCACATTACTAACTATAAAAACATTATTTCAGGGTAGAATGAATAACGGGAAACCAATGTTATTGCTAGGGACGGTGACGATTAAGCATATTATGTGCTCATTCGGCTTCACACACAGGAGTGAGATTTGAGGAAGATTGAACATTCTTGAAATATTTAGAGACATTCGATTTGTATGCCGTTGCCGGACAATTTGTATAAAATATGCATTTTCCCCCAAAATGTTCAGTTCAAAATGCCAAAATAGAGATATTTAAATTAAGAAAATAGTGTTTTTATTTTTTTTTTCAATAATGATCAAAAGAATGTATGGACAAACAACCTTGAGACTAACAGCACTGATTTAGCCATTGGCATAAGGGGTTCCCTATGATACCTGAAAATACAAAAAGGCAGAAAACTCTATGACCTCCTGCCTTTTCATTATGAACCTCGCTCATCCATAACTTTGGAAAAGGTTACAAACAAATCTCTGGAGTTTAGACTGGGTGAATGTTGTCTAATATTCCAGTAATAACCACGTAAGACTTATTTATTTTGCTTCTAATTAGGAAGCTTGACTGTTGATTGGAGCATATCGGAGCGTTAGGCCTATGCCAGTATGTGTTAACGTTGATCAGTCATCAAAACCAATTTCACGAGTCCCCCCCCCCAAAAAAAACCAACCAAACAAACAAACAAACAACCCAACAAACAAACAAACAAACAAAAACAGACAGTCAATCTCAAACCGAGCTGAACTTCCATGCTCTTGTGTATACACACTAAAATATAACACGCATGCGAGGAATATTGACCCCTCCTCCATAATTATGTTGACTCTATAATTATGACTATATGAGGATTAATTTTCAAGTTTCAATTTTCCGCATCAATCATGATCTCTGGCTGATAAAGTTTTGATACTATTAGTATTACTAGGCCTTGTTCTTTGGTGACTTTTTGTCTTTTCAAGTGGATTAAAATTATCGCCTGAAATCCATATTAAAAGAGTTTTTATGTCAGCTATTTCAACCTCCATGCTAACCATGGAGGAAGGAAAAGAAACTAAGGAAGGTGACCTATTGTTTCGTGCATTCACCTTAATTCAAGTGGCAACATTCGGCTGCAGCAGCATGCAGACAGACAAGCAATGTCAACAATACTATAAAATGTACATCAAAATGATATAGTTACCGCACGTCTTTATATTGTGCTCCCACATGCCGAACATTCAGCTAACATTGTACACTCATTCATGTTTGTCTTTATTCGAAACCCTGACATCTGACTGCGAGATAGGCCGCCCCTTGCTGCTACGTTTGGTTGGGCGGGTTGAACTATGGTTGAACAGTCATCGAAACCCATATTCCCGCGTTCCGATCCCGCGCGCGCCAAAAAAAAGGGTAGTAGGCCTATATCCACCGACACTGCAGATTCTGAATCAGTGGATCCGGACACTAGCTAGCACTACAGCTTCTGGTAACTTCAAGATTTATCAGCCAAGAAATGGGTGAAGAAACTATTGTACAATCCCGTCCAACAAAAAATAAAACCCACTATACAGATGTCCAGTTTCCGACATTAACAGTTGGCACCACACGTGAAGATAATCCATTAGGTATTTTGATACCTACATGTACGTGTATACTAGCTATCATTGCCCGATAGTGTCTTAGCAACTCTCTGACATTGCCAAAACCACAATCCATGCAGGGCTAGATTACGTAATTTCAGTTAGTATGCGCGTTTTGTGCAGCTTGGTCGATACCGTAGGGACCTACTGTACATACTGTACATGTAGGCTAACTGTACACGTATAGTATACCATTTAGAACCCGATGCTAGTGTGGCATCTAACGGACCTCAACAAAAGCTTTATACAATCTATTCTTAGGGCTTATTAGAAGTATCCTCTACGTGTAAATGTTCTGTGTGTTAAGTATACCGTAGAACAGCCTGTCCAGAAATGCAAAAGTGATCACTTTATAATTTACTTTTCATTTCATCTTCATGATATATACATATAAATATTTTTTCAAAGACAATGTAGAAGCGCATTCCAGCGTTACAAAACAACTTTTAAACTGACACGTCCCTTATCTCTTGTAAACATTGTAAATAGTATCCAGAATGTCCCTACCAGGCAAAACACTGAACATTTACATGGTCTATATGAGATTTTATTTTTACATTGTGCTGTACGGAAAGTACTTTAAATGTGAACCTTGTAAACCAACTGATTGAAAATGTTACGTCTTTCAGTGAAAAACTAAAATCCATCAGTTTACACGACAATTATTGAAGGTCCACCAATGTCCAGTAGGTAGTTTTATTTAATATACCGGTACATGGGGTGTGTGCTGAGTAATGTTGTGTTGGGGGGGGGGGGGGGGGGACACAGCTTAAAGGAGCTCTATACTTCTGGTAAGATACAAAACAAAAAAGCTCACAGATTCACACTAAACTTACCGTATTTTCCTGCGGATAAGACGCTCGGCGGACAAGACGCAGGACCCTAAAATGACCCCCCAAAAATTCAATCGTCAGCAGAAAAGACGCACCGCCGCACAAGACGCATGTTTAACAGCACACAGAAGAACACCAGGCGCCACCCGGTGTCGGTACATTGACACAAAGACGTCATTTTGTTGCCTTTTGGAGCGTTCACACTATTCGAAGCATGAATGAAACCGTAACCACATGGGCGTGTAGAGCCATGCAGAAAAGACCAACGTAAATTGATACCGACCTTCGTCCATCCATTCAGCCAACGCTGTGCATTGTTAATAATATGAAGTCCGGCCCAATCAGCGGCCAGAAACAATGGTCCACGCACTGTCTGAAGATATTGCAACACGAACCCAGGCCCTCCTAGCATGAACATCCGACGTCCCACAATGAGGATCCTTGCTGATAAAGACAGGTTACCAGTCTAAGTCCCTCCGAGCCAGTAGATGTTGCGCCCTCTACCGGTGACTAATACCAAAACTAGCGTCGCCTTTATATATACCTTACGCAAATAATCCCCACACCCGGGAAGACGTAACAAAATGTTTCATTATATATATTTGTTTAAGTTTTTGTAATGTGTTTCTTTTTGTATATAAAATTCTTTTCCATTATTTCAAACCTTTAATTTGTTAATCTCGTTCATAAGATTTTGTTTTAAAGTTCTTTTTATTTATTTCAAACTTATAATCTCGTTCATAAGATATTTGTTTAAAACATCTATCCTCTTCTTAAATAATGTTAGTTTTGTTTTCAAGGGTCATTACCTTGTTTTCAAGGATAATTTTTTTAATTTGATAAATGAAATAAACGAAACAGACACATGAACCATCTCTTTTCTCGTTTGGTCGTCCTGAAAAGGACGGTTGGTTTTGTTGGTTCTTCAACATCAAGCCATAATAGTACGTCAAGCACACTTCGGAGATATTCTGTACAATAAAAACCCTCAAAGTTCACCACACAATAGAGGTTGGGTGAATGCCGTTTGTACAACAGCATTGAGAGTAAATCTGATTGCAGCATTTTCGGAACGAATACGCGGCCACACAGAAAAACGTTTGTACGACGCCGACGTCTGTTGGACCGAAAGTACCAACACATTGCGGCATTGTTGGAATGAAAGCACGGTCATGGGGGATGAACAAGTTGCGGCATTGTTGGAATGAAAGGACAGTCTGGGGGATTGCGGCATTGTTGGAATGAAAATACGGTCTCAGTGTCTGGACAGTTGAGCCTTGTTTGACCGCATTATTGAGTAAGGATTCTTCACACAAAGACCGTTGATTTGAACTGGACAAAATAAAGGTATTATTGTACGCAGTGATCATCCCCAAAAAAATCAATCGTCAGCAGACAAGACGCATCGAAAGATATAACGCACCGATGTTTTGGGGGTCTAAAAAGTCAGATAAGACGCGTCTTATCCGCAGGAAAATACGGTACATGGTTTAAAGATATTGATAGTCGAAAGCTTCCCTTAAAATATTAGTGGCTGAGGTGCTGTAGTTTTTGAGAAATTAGTAAAACAATATCACGAAAAGACTTTTCGTCTCACTGAGACGAGAAGTCTTTTTTGAAGACAATTCGTTGAATGCTGCCCTCACACACTCGATAATAGTTGTCCATTTTCAGTTGGAAAGATTCGCAAATGGTTCATGTTTATGTTACCTCGTACCCACTAAAATAGGAGAATATCTATTTTGTGTTTGTCGTGTATAGTGGTGAGCACAGTTTCCGCGCGTGCGAGGTTGTTTGGAGTTGCTGTGTACACACTCGCGTTGTCGATAAAAAATATCTTTGCAATCTTCATAAGTTATACCACGGCTTTTCTATCGATGTTAGAGTCTGAAAGGTCAATTTACTAGATCTAAACTGGATTCAACGGTTGCCAATAAACCCAGGAAGAAAATTGGGAGGCCAAAGTTGACAGAATAGGCCCTAAAACGATCAAAGAGTGCGTCGGTCAAACGCCATGTCAGGTATAGAAAACTCCAAAAGTTGTTACTTCCAAGTTCCATCCAGCATGAAATTGAAAGGGTCCTGTGTCGTCGGTGCTTGGACCATCTTGGACGTAGGACTAGACTAGGAAGATACCTGGAGAAGTAAAGCCATGGGACTGAGTCTTTCGAACGCTGACCTGGCGAGATTGCTGTTAGATATGCACACACAAGTGAGTTTTCTTTATATAAATCTTGATTATTTTAATACCAATGTGACCACTCTGTTCTGTAGGATAGGAGGCATTTTGGTTTGCCAGAAATCGTGGGCCTATTTTGATAGTGTCAAACTTGAAAGTGTGCCATTTGATTGAATGAAAAGGCTCTTTAAGTATTCATACTTTTTAACAGTAAAACAATCACATAATCATAATGCTGCCATGTATTTTTATTTATTTTTATTGATATATATTCTTCATTAGGTCTACTTCTTGATTAAATTTAACACAAACAAAAATATTTTTAACTTTTATAGATCTGCTGTCCATTCATCAGGGACTGCTACCCCCCTTTTGAGCCACCGGTTACGTCAACACCATCGTGGAGTTGGACCAGAAAATGTTGAAGGGGGACATTTCAGAATCTTCCAATGTGTAAGTTTATGGTACCAATTACAAACTTTTAAAAAGGCGAGTTGTTGGCCAACAGCCAAGCACCTATAATTTATTGATTTAAAAAAATGTTTTATGAGAACATACAATGATACATGTACGTACAGATGTAACCATTACCAGCTGTCCATCAATTACAGTATACCTGTAGTCCCGCCGTATGTAGATCCAGATGACTTTGCAGTTTGTTTGAAAGGATGCAATTTCAAATTCTTGTTTGTGTTTATTTACATGAAGTTAACGTGCATTCAACAAGAAGTACCATGTATGATGTGTACGTGTTAATTTTAGACATGTTGTACAGATTCATTACTTCAACTATTTTTATTTATTTTGTGCATCTTCTGTAGTTCTGTTATTTCTGGAGTTGCACCATTTGAATCACCAACAGAAAAGTGGTAGGTGCACACATTTTTATTTCTGTTAATGTCAGCTCTATTAGTATTAAATGTAAACTAGTTAACTGGTAAGTTGAACTCGTTTCTCGTTTCATGAATTTGGCCAATATTCATGTCAGAACATACAACGCAATTGAAAAAAGGGATGTATACTATGCCAAGCCAATGAGGAGGAGGCAGAGATAGCAATTATGTGAAAAGGGCACCACAGCATTTTTGTCTGAATTAGGGGGCATCATGGCAAAAACAAAATTTAACGAGACGGGTGAAAAAACTAAGGCCCCCAAAAAGGTGTACACAAAAACAATGCGTCTTAATAGGGGGCGACTTTGTAGTGGGCAACTTTGGAGTGGGCGAGTTGACAGTAACGACACTGTAGCCAATACGTTTGTTGTAAACACAATCCTTTGGCTGCTTTTTATTAGTTTTGTCTTGGTGTGATCATGCTGAATTTTGTCATTACAACAAGAGACAATTATTTTTTTTTTTTAGTCCAGAGATAGTAAAACATTTCCTTTATCAGAAATGCATGAAATACAAGTGCGCCCAAGAAGTTTACCAAACATTCATCATTGCTTTTATGTACACCATGTATGATGATCATATGCAAAGTGATTTAGCCTTTTTTTCCTCTTATTATTTTAGGTATGATAGTATTGTGCAATACAAGTCTTTTATTCGAATTGCACTTGGTTTTATTGCATTTATAGTACATTTTGGTCTTGACTTGTCCCAACTGGGTCCCAACTGGGTCGCTGTACTCAATTTATTTTTAAATTCTGATATCTGTGCAGATGCAAAAATTCAGTCTTTAACTTTACCATTTACGTTCAGGTTAAGACATTTCTGTGCACAGTAACCCTGGTTATTTCAATAACCTTATATTATTTTGAGTCCATTTTTGGTAATTATGTTACCTAACCTGGTACTTTTTTTCCCCCTCAAATTTCAGGCCTCTCTGTGACTGACCTACCGTTGTATCACGTTAAAGTTTTGGAGGATTCTGTCCGGAGGTACTTGCAGCAGGAGAACTTGACCAGTGTCTGGTGTCTTCCTGATATTGTAACCTGGCCAGATTTCTGCAACCAGAGATATCCGTCACTTCGCTAAACGTGGATGGATTTTGCGTTCTTGTGTAAATACCGCGAAAGTTTTTGGCTGTTTTACCAGCATTTTTAGACACTGTATTCAGCTGAAACTTTCACATGTGATTTTATAGAATCTTTCTGTATAATTTTGCCTATAAATAAGTCTTTACATAGAAAAAAAACAAAACAATCTAAGACCCTACCTTTTCGGTCATTTATTATTTATGTTGTAACAAAGTACTGCTAGATAATTGCCTAATTGTTTGTTTATTAGGTGTTATAGAGGATTGGTACAGCCAACAAAAAATAGTTGCAGACAATATTGATGTTTTGTGTGATCAACCGTATACTTGAAAAAACAAATCTGTGAACATTTTTGCTCAATCCGTTGTGTGAGTCAGGAGAAAATAGTGAACAAGTATGCTCAGTTGTCAGCACGTAAATACATTGTCGTTATTTTGGGTTCTAACAACCGAAATCAGTAATATAGTGCATTTGTTTTAAGAGTTTCAGATACAGTTTTCTTGATTATGAATTCATATTTCACAGAAAAAAAGGTTCCAGTGTGAACTTCATAAAGTTTTCAATTCTGTATAATGACTGTAAGATAAAGAAAAATCAATGTTCATTGTGGATTTAAGATAAAGAAAAAGCCACGTTCATTGCTTTTTGTGGCTTCCGTTTAGTATCAATAGTAAACTTATTTTAAGCAATACTCACGACCAAGTGTGCCAAATGCTGTATTGCAAATGGATCCACTCCAGAGATAAGAGGGAGCATACAACAAATATTTCAACATTGATGCTTTATACCAGTCTACTAATTGCCTGGGCGTCCTTTAGTTGCTTTTAATTATACTTAGCATTAATATTTAAATGTTTAATATAATTAATTTGTACTAGTGTACATGAAAATGTGGGTATGTGTGTGAGAAATTCATGCAGCTGAAAGAAGAAACTTAAAATAAATGAATGTTTCCATAAAACAAGAAAACAAATGTCAAAGTGTTGTCATTAATATGGTGGTAAACATTTTTTTAAATTGGTTAACTGATCATAGGTTCCCTAGAGAGAAGGGTAAAACAATATTATCTACTTATATCGGAGGAATGGAATTATGCTTAAAAATATTTGTTTATTTTGTTGTATTATATTTTTTTATAGTGGGCTTGCGGGATTAGGCCTCTTTCTTTAGACGAATGCACCAAGCATTTGGAGAGCCAAACGTGAGGAAGCCACAGTAAACAGTTTGTAAGACCAAAAATGCAATCATTGTTGGTTTTTCCTTCTCAGTAATCTAGAGGACAAGTGTAAAAGTTTTTCAAACAAAACAAACGAAACCTTGATGAAATTTTGTTATAATAGCAATGACTCGTGTATATAATTATACTGCATAGTGAGTGTTCTCACAAGATAGTCGGGCACCTCAATGTTTACTCAAAACCGCATTCAGTTCTGTGTAGTAAGTAAGGAGCCATACGTTTCCTTACGCAGCAGCTGATTGGTTACATAGCAACATAGCACACTCAGTTTGGTTCACGGTTTTACCAATCAAGTAAGGGCTCTCATTTACAAACGAAATATGGCGGCCATTTCGATTCTGAACGGTATAAACGCTGACGAAGACAAATTCTTAAAGTATTCTTGACTGTTTCGAGAATCCTTAAAAATAAAGAATACAGTGAAAGACTAGATCAATAGTGTAGCTAACATTCTATGAGTAAAATTCTTCTGCCCAATTACGTTAACTATCATAAGCAAATGACTTTTCCGGAGACACTTAATTATTTCTAATTCTGCACACACGGATGCTTTGTTTTTGGTCTTATATTTCTTTATTTTGAACACAGAAAATTATGTCATAGTTTTTGTAGGTATAATGAAACATTGTTGCTTCGTTATGTGATGTTTTTGTTTTGTTACAATAATAAATTTTCCCTAAATGAATTTTTGAAAACGTGTCCTCCAAGCTCATTGTTTATGGAAAACCGTGGCGGTCATGCAAATAAAAGGAAGCACTTTTGTCCATGCACTGACTGTTACAGAAGTGATTTGAAAACCGAACAAAAGTAATTACTCCAGCCCACAAAACCACCCTCCAGCATATATGATATAAGTGTGTATAACACTGTACAACTATTGAAAGATTTGTTTGAATGCATTACTTATTACGTGAAGCGCAAAGCATGTGTAATTATAAATCACAGAGTAAAAACCAGTAATCTTTACACACAGCTATGCCGGTGTGTAGTTCAAACATCAGAACCCAGCTTCGTTGCAAGTAAGTACATAGTACTGTACATGTACAAACATTACACGATGACCAGACCCGTACCCCGTGTGTACAGTTCAAAAACCGCAAACATTTATAAGCTATTATTAGCACAGCGCGAGACACGCGCACGGTGGTGTTATCGATCGCTGGCTATGGCAAGTGACCTTTCATGACCTCGAACCCGATCTCTCTCTATTTTTAGTCAACTTTCGAATTCATTCACAAGTAAGAATCGCCGGTTCACGAATCATGAGTCTCTCGCTGCAAGAGGGCGCCATGCCAATAATTGTAATCTGCAACGGATTTACACAACTTTCCTGAAAAACTTCCGTGTAATTTTCACTTTTTTCTGAAAAACCTGACGACTTATGAGGCTGAAACTTCTACAGGTAAATTGTATTGTATACATCTTTATTCACAGTGAGTAGGGATTCATTCCATGGCCTAAAACTAGAAGTATAGAGCTCCTTTAAGCATGGACATGGCTCCAGATTTGATATTGCTTAAATAAACTGTTAATTGTCATCGTTTATCAGCCTGTGTGGTAAAAACTAATGGTGGTCCAATTATTTTTCTAAAAACTATTTGCTCTCATCTCAAGTGAGACATTGCCAGAGACAGGTATAAACGGTATCAAGCACATAAAATCAAATGTTGACAAACACTTCAGGTAAATTATCTGCCTCAAAATCGGGGAATTGTCTTCGCGGGTGCATTTGCAGAGTGAGCAAATGGCGCTGTAATAATTAGAACATCATACATAATTACATTGGTTCAAGAAACAGAAGTCATCTTATCAAGAATATAGCTCTATGATCACATCTATGCGCAATTCAGTACCGTAAAGTTTGGTCAAAACACAATCGAGCTACACCAAAAACCAGAAGCGATTGAACAATGGTCATTGTCCACAAAGCACCGGCAAGGCCGAGTCTCCACTATAGAACTGCTTCAAGTTTACACTCCATCAAGGTATCGTGCAATATCCTTCTCCTTAAAGGGACACGTTGCCTTGGATCGGACGAGTTGGTCTATAAAAAGCGTCTACTGTGACCGTTTGTTATAAAATGCATATGCATGGTTAGAAAGATGTTTTAAAAGTAGAACACAATGATCCACACAAGTATGCCTCGAAATTGCGTGGTTTTCCTTTTACTTTGCGAACTAAACACGTACGGTCCGCCATAGGGAGTCAAAAATTTGACTCCCTTAAATGGCGGACCATGTTAGTTCACGATGGAAACAGGAAAACCACACAATTTCGAGGCATACTAAATTTGTGTGGATCATTGTATTCTACTTTTAAAACATCTTTCTAACCATAAAAAATTATGCATTTTATATAACAAACGTTCACAGACGCTTTTTATAGACCAACTCGTCCGATCCAGGGCAACGTGTCCCTTTAAGGAAGTCACCCAAGTCTCGACACTCTTGGGTGGCAGGTCTTTTTCTGCAGCTGCGCCACGCATCTGGAACTCCAGAAAATTCAAATCACTTCTCAAAACTTATCTTATATGTCACAAGTTTTTTAGGCTTGATTTAGTTGTACCGGTATCTGTTTTCTTTCGTTTGTTTTTGGTTTACTGCGCCTTGTATTAACACCCAGCAGGGTGGATAATCATGTGCGCATAACAAGTTTCTTTATTATTATTACTAATAATCATAGGAAGTGTTTTTTGCAGACCACTCAAAATTGCTAGCCCTTTGCCCAGCTATTTGACCCTTTGACCCCTGGTCAACCGCAATAAACAAAAAACGTAACAGACTGTGTCCAGCCAAGGTCGCATGCATGCACTGCAGCCAACGGCAGCTGTAATCTTTCTGAGTCTTCCAAATTCGTAGTTAACTTCGGTGTACAGTTCGAACAACCACATAACTGTACATGTACATGTACAGCAGGAGTAAAACACCAAGAACGATCGAACAGGTCGAAAGAAACTTGTTCCACTCTACAATTGTATTTCCACATAAAATGCAGCCTACACTATATTTGTTTCCTTTTTCTTTACATGACCATGCTATGATGTTTCAAGCAAAGACAAACTATGTTATTAAATACAGAGCAATGAGCTTTTCCTTGCTGTATGGATATTAATAAAGGGTTTTGTTTGATAGGTTGGTTGTTGGAGCAATTGTTTGGTATTAAAACATTCATCAAAAACACATTACCATAAAAGTAATTATATTACTTAATTTTACCACTTGTGGAAATTGCAATCAGAACGGCGGATTCCTACAATTAATTGGATTGTGCCATAATGTTACAATGTTTTTAACGTGTTCAAAGAGATATTTTCAAGATTCTATGGCTTGGTCCCTGCTGAACTGTACTAAATGTTTAATCCCAGTAATCTTTAAGAATGGAACCCGCCTTTAGTATGTCTCCAGACACCCTCGATCCCAATTATTAAAATGAAGGTTAATTCGTATGCTCTCTCCCCATTCCAGTCCAGACAAAGTTACATTGTTTTTGTTCCGTGAATTTGTCCTAAGTCCTGTGTTTTCTTTTGTGTGCTTAAATGTAAATTGTTTGTAACTTTACCCTGTATTTGCCAATGGTTGAGTGGGGGTCGTCGGCCCAGTGTTCTTCATGTTCATCCCATGTATCTTGTTTACTGTTTTTCTTTTCGCTTTCTTCGAAAAGCAATCAACAAATAAATAAATAATTCAAAATTCCACTTATAAATAATTCAAAATTCCACTTATTTCTAGTCCGTTTGCATGAATACACCCACTTTCCCATTGGCACTTACATAGGGTCATCGACACAAGCCCTATGGGTTTCTAGATGGCCCCCCGCTCAATATGTATTATTTTCTTCAAAGCCGTTGATTTATGACTTATTGTTTACTTGAGTGGAAATGAATAAAATAAAAAAAATATTAAAAAAATGACCATTTGACCAACGTGTAAACCACAACAAACGAAAACTTGATTACGTGTTCTCAAAATCCATCCGTTCAAGGCCACAGCCGATGGTCGAATCGTTACTTAACTCGACATCATGCGTGTAGCGATCTAAATTATAAATATTTTCAGTACAGTGCATTTCAGTAATTGTAGGGTACAGAAATCGTCTTCGATTACTTCTATAGTTGGGAGTACATTATGTCTCCTAGTCTCAGGGATATTCTTCCTCTTGTTGTTTTATTTCTACTTATCAATCATATCAATCATTATTAATATGAATATTATAGCATTATGTTGAACCTAACATGCAATATTAATTAGGGTTCAGAAATGTGTAAGGAGCCGAGGGTGCATGTTTTATACCGAAAGAAATATTGTTGTGTGAAATGTGTACAATTTAAATTGTCATGTTTTTCCAGAAAGCGGTGGAAATGTCCCTGGTACTTCACAAACCACCAAACTTGTAGGCCTACACACTTAAAATAAAAATATATTATATAAAATTACTAAATAATATTAATAAGAAAACGAGCACCCCAGCATAAAACGCATGTCAGCACCTTGGATGTATACACACCATTCATGCCATAATTGTTTTTGGATAGACGGTTTTAAATGTAATGTTGACCTTTGTCGGGCTGCAGAAACTAATTACGAAATTGTTTTGTAACATCTACATCCACATTTACATATATTCTCATTAGTTAACATCCTGTTCAAATCTTAAAATTTAGGTAATGTCGGTATATTTTACACGTAGGATGTCCAGTGGTATTGAAGTAGCCGGGCCTATTGTTTATTGCAAGAATAGTTGTGAATTAGTCACACGATGTCAACATTTCCCGTTGAGCACTTGCCCCGTCTCTTTCAAAATGTTTCTCGGGATACAGGCCCTTGTAACCCGACAGTGCTAATTTATGCTTTAGCCTATATCATTCCCAAATGATTTTCAAAATGTTGAATGCAAAATAAAAAGATTCACAGCTATCTGAAACTGAATACGCATTGCAAGTTAACCGTTGACATAGCAAAAGTTCATTAAAATATAGCGCCCTCATGCCTTTTGTGAATTGGAAAAAATTATCGTCGAATGAAGTTAATTCTTTTAAAAGTTAAATAAAATAATATGTACGGCGATTTAAAATTATGCATCTTGTTAACGCCTCCGAAGGCGTCCGACTTCGTTCTTTGCTGTCTTCTCGGAGGGTCGTCTCCGCACCCAGGCAGTGGTATAGCCCCAGCCCAGCGGTTCTGGAACCAGGCAGACCCTCGGCCGCCCTGGCACGCACGGTCTTTGCTTTACCGGGGCCTTGTCTGCAGAGCCGCTTCGTGGGTGTCTGAGCGCCTCCGGCCCCCATCAGCCGGCTTCTCCGAAGGCCTCCGACTTGCTGTGCTCTCAAATCCCAAAATGAGTGTGTAGCTTTTTGCTTGTCAATTTGTAACGCAGCATGGGAATTACACACAATTTAGTTTCAGATGTCGCGTCAACTACCTTAACTTAGTAAAAAATTCACAATTCCATACAGCAAACAGGAAAAAAATTATCTCCCAAAATGTTAAATTTTAACATTTTGTTACTGTGCTCTCAAATCCCAATATGAGTTTGTAACTTTTTGCTTGTCAAATTTTAACGCAACATAGGAATTGTACAAAATTTAGCTTCAGATGTCGCATGAACTACCTGAACTCAATTAAAAATTCACAATTCCATACATCAAACAGGAAATAAATTATCTCCCAAAATGTTAAATTTTAACATTTTGTTACTGTGCTCTCAAATCCCAATATGAGTTTGTAACCGTTTTGCTTGTCAAATTTTAACGCAACATAGGAATTGTACAAAATTTAGCTTCAGATGTCGCATGAACTACCTGAACTCAATTAAAAATTCACAATTCCATACATCAAACAGGAAATAAATTATCTCCCAAAATGTTAAATTTTAACATTTTGTTACTGTGCTCTCAAATCCCAATATGAGTTTGTAGCTTTTTGCTTGTCAAATTTTAACGCAACATAGGAATTGTACCAAATTTAGCTTCAGATGTCGCATGAACTACCTGAACTCAATAAAAAATTCACAATTCCATACATCAAACATGAAAAAAATTATCTCCCAAAATGTTGAATTTTAACATTTTGGTACTGTGCTCTCAAATCCCAATGTGTGTGGGTAGCTTTTTGCTTGTCAAATTTTAACGCAACATAGGAATTGTACAAAATTTAGCTTCAGATGTCGCATGAACTACCTGAACTCAATAAAAAATTCACAATTCCATACATCAAACAGGAAAAAAATTATCTCCCAAAATGTTAAATTTTAACATTTTGTTACTGTGCTCTCAAATCCCAATATTATGAGTTTGTAGCTTTTTGCTTGTCAAATTTTAACGCAACATAGGAATTGTACCAAATTTACTTTCAGATGTCGCGTCAACTACCTGAACTTAGTAAAAAAAAATCATAATTCCATACATCAAACAGGAAAAAAATTATCCCCCAAAATGTTGAATTTTTACATTTTGCCGGGTACTGTGCTCTCAAATCCCAATGTGTGTGGGTAGCTTTTTGCTTGTCAAATTTTAACGCAACATAGGAATTGTACAAAATTTACTTTCAGATGTCGCGTCAACTACCTGAACTTAGTAAAAAAAAATCATAATTCCATACATCAAACAGGAAAAAAATTATCCCCCAAATTGTTGAATTTTAACATTTTGGTACTGTGCTCTCAAATCCCAATGTGTGTGGGTAGCTTTTTGCTTGTCAAATTTTAACGCAACATAGGAATTGTACAAAATTTAGCTTCAGATGTCGCATGAACTACCTGAACTCAATAAAAAAATCACAATTCCATACATCAAACAGGAAAAAAATTATCTCCCAAAATGTTAAATTTTAACATTTTGTTACTGTGCTCTCAAATCCCAATATTATGAGTTTGTAGCTTTTTGCTTGTCAAATTTTAACGCAACATAGGAATTGTACCAAATTTACTTTCAGATGTCGCGTCAACTACCTGAACTTAGTAAAAAAAAATCATAATTCCATACATCAAACAGGAAAAAAATTATCCCCCAAAATGTTGAATTTTTACATTTTGCCGGGTACTGTGCTCTCAAATCCCAATGTGTGTGGGTAGCTTTTTGCTTGTCAAATTTTAACGCAACATAGGAATTGTACAAAATTTACTTTCAGATGTCGCGTCAACTACCTGAACTTAGTAAAAAAAAATCATAATTCCATACATCAAACAGGAAAAAAATTATCCCCCAAATTGTTGAATTTTAACATTTTGGTACTGTGCTCTCAAATCCCAATGTGTGTGGGTAGCTTTTTGCTTGTCAAATTTTAACGCAACATAGGAATTGTACAAAATTTAGCTTCAGATGTCGCATGAACTACCTGAACTCAATAAAAAAATCACAATTCCATACATCAAACAGGAAAAAAATTATCTCCCAAAATGTTAAATTTTAACATTTTGTTACTGTGCTCTCAAATCCCAATATTATGAGTTTGTAGCTTTTTGCTTGTCAAATTTTAACGCAACATAGGAATTGTACCAAATTTACTTTCAGATGTCGCGTCAACTACCTGAACTTAGTAAAAAAAAATCATAATTCCATACATCAAACAGGAAAAAAATTATCCCCCAAAATGTTGAATTTTTACATTTTGGTACTGTGCTCTCAAATCCCAATGTGTGTGGGTAGCTTTTTGCTTGTCAAATTTTAACGCAACATAGGAATTGTACAAAATTTACTTTCAGATGTCGCGTCAACTACCTGAACTTAGTAAAAAAAATCATAATTCCATACATCAAACAGGAAAAAAATTATCCCCCAAATTGTTGAATTTTAACATTTTGGTACTGTGCTCTCAAATCCCAATGTGTGTGGGTAGCTTTTTGCTTGTCAAATTTTAACGCAACATAGGAATTGTACCAAATTTAGCTTCAGATGTCGCATGAACTACCTGAACTCAATAAAAAATTAACAATTCCATACATCAAACAAGAAAAAAATTATCTCCCAAAATGTTAAATTTTAACATTTTGTTACTGTGCTCTCAAATCCCAATATGAGTTTGTAGCTTTTTGCTTGTCAAATTTTAACGCAACATAGGAATTGTACCAAATTTAGCTTCAGATGTCGCATGAACTACCTGAACTCAATAACAAATTCACAATTCCATACATCAAACATGAAAAAAATTATCCCCCAAAATGTTGAATTTTAACATTTTGGTACTGTGCTCTCAAATCCCAATGTGTGTGGGTAGCTTTTTGCTTGTCAATTTTTAACGCAACATAGGAATTGTACAAAATTTACTTTCAGGTTTATCATCAACTACCTGTACTTAGTGTGCAAAGGGTATTTCCATACTTAAAACAATATTTGTTTGTTACCCCCCCCCCACCCCCCCCCCCCCCCCCCCCCCCCCGGTCAATTATTAACTTTAACAACTTGTTAATATGCGCTCAAAACCCAGTTGCAAATACATCTTAGCAATTGTACAACATTTTGTATGAGACTTCCATGAACTGTCAAAACCTTGAGTGAAAACATATTTAGCTATTTCTTAATTTAATAGATGTAAATTTTGGCATCGGGGATAAAATGAATATAATTTTGTTTTTTACCCTACACGATGTGAGTTAAGCACTATATACTCAGCACCTTCCCGAGTTCTGTGAACAAAATCCACACCAGAGTGATTTGCCTGTTGATTTTTTTCACAGAACTCGGGAAGGTGCTGAGTATACAGTGCTTAACTCGCATCGTGTAGGGTAATAAAAAAATATATATATTTCTTAATTGTTAAGAATTAGCAACAAGTTTGAATATTTCAAAGTTTTTAGGGACGCCCTCAAGTGCAATCGTGTACAAGTCGTGAACAACTTACAGCAAGCCAATTTGGATCGCTTTAATGAGTGTCCGCTCGTCGTGGCCGATCGATCCCAGTGTGGAATGTGGAAATTTTTGTCGATGGTATGGAGGTGACCGTCCATAGTAAAAGGACCGTTGTTGCATTCCTTATGCCGCATGGTACTCTCAGAATGGAGATAGTTTGGACCACGAAAATAAGTACCAATCATTTTCTTTTTGCTGGAAAAACATGTTCAAAACAATGTTTTATGGGCTAATACTTTGGCATTTCTTGCCCCACATGTGCCTCTTTCTCGTGATCTTCTTAATAATTGTCTTTATGAAAAATTGTTTATAACTACTTTTATAACGGTTCTGAACTGGTTAGAATAATGTAACCGACTGATTTCTGACTGGACACCAATTTCGGTATGTTAACACCTAATAATCGGTATGTTCCTCCATATTATGCTGCATGGTTTGACCATGGTTTTTACAGACTTGTTACACCTGTATTGTAGTGCTACTGTGGTGTCATGTTTGACCCCTTTGGTTTAGCTCACTACGAGATAAGAAAACAGCTGGCGCGTGCGCCACCACTATTATGTAATCAGAATGATGTTGCAGGGCTGGTTTTCTCGCGGGAAAGAAATGAAAACAACAACGCCAATCTGTGAATCAATCTGAACATGGAGGTTACAGAATTAGTAATAGTATCCACTCCCTCTGTTAAGTTTCTGAATCTGCTGATTAAGAAGACAAAAAACCGTCGTGTAATGCCAGATAGTACACCCCATTTTACAGAGGGACTTTGTGATTCTATTCGGGACAGTTTTAAATACTGAACATGGACCTTTGCTTTGCCTTTGGATTTGAGTTGCCATCCGCCGGCACACGCATACAGTTTGCAGTGGCGAGTGCGTATAGTCAGCATCAACGTAATTGAAATGTCTGAGCGAGAGCATGCCAAACATCAAACTGTACAGCCCAGAAACAGTTCTCAAGTCAAATGCCAAGTAAGTCAACAATTAATTAGGCATGTGAAACACAATGTAAATTGTTTTAATTTATAAAACGTGCATTTAAATGTATTTTGGTCCATCATAATAGTTGTTTGTCTCGTACGCCGTGCGTATAGTTTTAATTTAACAACCAAAACCCCTCTGGCAGCAGTACCGCAGTAGGCCATGAGTAGGCTACTTAATTTCTAGTGAAGTATACAAGCCTACAACTGGTAATAACATGCTTAACTATAACTACTATAACTTAAGGTATTATTCCCCTACTCTTTTTCGTTATGCCTTTTTACAATTTGCCGTATATCTTGCATTATTGTGCCAGAAATACTGGAAATTTAATAGTCCTGAGCTGACGCGGGAAATACTTTTATCTCTATACCAAGAACCAAAAGGGGAAACACAATCACAATGTTTAGGGCCTATTTATAATGTCAACATAAAGCATCGGCCAGCAGTGAAATTATGTACTTTATTATTCTGGCAAACGAGTTAGTTTATATTTCCAGATAGTGGTGAACCTATTTATTTAACTTCACTTGACCCTACACCAAGGTTTTCCGAATTCGAAGTAGGATCGTTCCCGGCCGTGTTATATCATGTATGGAGCAATTATTGCAGGGATCTGTTGATGTGTGCAGCAGACCACCCGCTGTCCACTGTACTAGACAAGCTAATGGCCCTTAAGATCATGTACACGGAATTAAATGGCGTGTGCTTAGTGGAATTCCCCAATAGTTAAACTTAAAACATCCCCATCAAAATGTTCTAGAATAATCACTAATTTGCAAAATGTGTGTTTCTTCCACTTTTTATTTTTAAGAAATACATGCTTGTTTCACGCACTTTCACGGCCTACTTTCCAGTTCAAGCAGAAAAGAGGTTGTAGCCTTGATTAATTTGGTTTGATTAATTAGTGTGCTAAAAAAACTTCGTAATTTTTGACGCGCTCCTATATATGTGGGCTATACGGTGGAGAAACAAAATAATGCAACACGGTGTCTTCACACACAAAAGAAATGTATTGAAAGAAACAATAATGTACCCTTGTGATTGCAAGCAGGAAGTTGTGGGTATAATTTGTAGGGGTTTGCAGAAGAGACACCATGCAGGTAAACATATTTAAATGTAATGCTTTCTACATAAACTAGAATATAAAATAAACAAGTTCCACCACCTTTGTGTTTTGGCTAGGATTTGGTGGCAGTGCAAATTGAAAAAAAGGAAGTGCAACTTTTTCACTGAAAATCCACAGAGAGCGCGCAAACTCGTCCAAATTACTTTGAAAATGTAACTTTGTTTATTGTTATAAGGCCCAGCGGGAGGATCCATTTACTGATTATAGATTATGACTCACACTATTTACTGGTGTAATCTGAAATTCGGGTTGAAATGTAGGCCTAGGTTCCTGAAAAAACTCTTTTTTTCTCGTGGAGTTCATTCTAAAAATGAACATATGTTTGTCCATAAGGATGAGACTTTGTTTTGACCGCAAAAATCAATAACACAACAACAAATGTGTAAAGGACCAAAGCGTCTTTAAAATTTTACAATAATTTGTTTAACCTTTTAATTAGCAAATTTCAGATTATCTTATAATGATTGGCTGTCATTTTGAATGTTTTGATCGAATAATTTGTGTTTTTTGTCAAATTGTTTGAAATTGTTGCCCCTTTCTTTTTCGCCTGATCATATTCCCCAAAACGTATTCTTTTTAAACTGAAAGTTCGGTTTGGTTTGGGCTTCATCGAGCTTTCTTCATGAATATGGATAATATCCACAGACGTGGAACGTTTGGCTGCACTATACACAAACACGTGGTTGTGTTTGGGTCTGTCAACTTAGTTAAGCGAATCGGCAGTTAACGCGGAAATATGGCCAAAACACGCTCAATTTTTGCACAAATTAAGTCATAGCCAAAAAACGGTTCAATATTTAAAAAAGTTCCACTCGGAAAAGTTTAGTTTAATTCCTTACCTACATGTATAGTCGTATCTTTTTTTCTGGTGGGTGAAACATTGGACCTGTCAAAATCTCATTTAATAGTAAGAATCTGTTAGATTTTTTTGTGTGACGGCGATTTTGTGTGTGTAATAATTGCTCTAGCATCGCTTTGTTAAGTGTAACTCACGGACTACGCGGTCTATTAAAATTCCACTCGGAATTGAAAAGCTTATTTCATGCTCTTTACAGTGATGTAACAATGAGTTTGATTTGGGCCTTTAGAGTCTGTTTCAGCAGAGCATAGAGGAGCAGAGAGTCACACAAACCATGGACGTAGAAATAACACAAATCCGCCAAATCCGTATGCCAAGGATGCCACTCATACTCTCTGATCCGAAGCTACGTTTTAATTTCTTTGAACCAGTCATGAACTAAAAGTTATATGTGCTTAAATATCATCTTTCAAAGAACACAATCACACCATAATCTAGCAGTTTAGTGGTACATGAGTGTATTGGGATAGAAAAGGGCAGAAGTGACCTTGGTAAATCTTTGAGATTTGCGGTTTCCAAGTGTGGGTCAAAGCATTTTTGTTTTCGGGGTGATAACAGCCAATCTGTGCAATGATGGCCCAGCTTGTCACAAATTAATGTACTAGGTGTTAAGTTTAACTAGGCTGTGATTATTTGGTATTATTACAAACTTTAGCATTTTGTCCAAGTTACATATGTGTTTGTGTACTGTTTAATCACAATGGTGCACATCTTATTAAGAATCTCCCCGTCACCCCCATTCTCAACAATGGTTTGATCAAGAAAAGCTAGATTCTTATCCCACGGGAGCTAGCTCCACACAGACACTGTAGCACGGACCACAGTACATATCTTTACAACTTTACTGTGATGTTGGTTGACATTTTTGATGAAACAAACCCATTATTATGGTAGAAACAAATATTCGGACATTTCGAACCATTTCACGAGCCTAAAACACCAGAGTTTTGTCCAACGTGCTTTCCCACCTGCGTTAAATTGTGGCAAGGAACATGGGAGAAGTTGGAGCATAATATGGTTGGAGTCAACCTTTACCTTCGAGAAATAAAAAAACCTGTTTCGGTAAATTTCCCCGCTTTGTCTCGTCCGTTGAAACACAAGTTGCTCTATGGTTGAAACAGCTTGGAAGTTTAAATATCCCCACACGGCAAACAAGTGCTCATTCATATTTCGATTGTCATGGGGCATCCATGCGATAACGAAAGGGTGGTATGGTTCCTAGAGTTGTTTGCCTTTCGGTGTTAAAGGTGCTGTTTACGTTTGGTAATTGGAGCATACTGATTGTGTTAACATGTGAAAATTTCACTTCAAAAGGTGGTCGCGTTTTTGAGATGTCACCGAAAAACCGGAGCGAATATTTCAACGCAGGAAGATTGGATTCCTACAGGAATACAATCTGAGCGAGAAGCGCACGGCCAAACGCTTCTCAATTTCAATTTTTTTATGGGGGAGAGAGTGATATATTTTTCCATAACCGTAGTACTTCGAAGTGAAACAATTCTCAAAAATGCATTATACAAAAATGCATTAATCAAAAGCTGCTGTACTTCTTACCATGTAAGTTTTTACTGCCATTAATTTTTAGAGTCATAACCAACGTATACAGACCCTTTAAAGGTGCTGTATACGTTTGGTAATTGGAGCCTACTGATTGTGTTACTCCCATATAAATGTAGACCCTTTAATGTGGGCGGCTGCACATTTCCATTCTAGTTTTATACAAGAAAAAAATTACCAAACACGGGGTACCGACTAACACATGCTGCATTTGCGTCTTTTGGGATACATGTACTATGACAAATCGGATCGGACTCAAAAATGTTTTTATGTTTTTCTCAAATATTATTAAATTGTAAACGTATTTTTGTCATTTGTTTTTTAAGGGAAAAACATTCAATTCAACCCCTCACATTGCACAAATGTGCATGGTGCAGTACGGCTTGATTTAGAGCACAAAAGCGGTGCTCGATTAACTAAGTAATAGGCAGTATTTTCAGAAAACTGGCTGTGCAAAACACGGCTGCACTACTCGCTTGCACCACCACAATCAAAAGTCAATCTGACGTTTCCTTTATGCAGTTAATCACCCATGTTTGCAACAATGCATACAGAACAACTGAACTAATTCGACCAAGGTTCACCTCGGCGCGGTGCCCTATTTTAAGCCATTCCACTGTATGGGTTGAGTATATGGTCGGGGAAAGTTCAGCGTCTTTAGGTAAATTAAACATGGTCTCATGACCACAGGCAAACTAGTTATAATATCCTCCTGACCAATGCTAAAATTTTTAAGTAAAATTTAATATTTATTGCTGATGATCGTGATGATGTGCTCCTGACCATTGTCAGCTCATTGACAAATGTGACATTGCACCAAAGGGGAACCAAGATGTAGTATTGGGATTCACGACCTTACCCTGGATGTTATTGTTATTTCGGGCTCTAATGTTATTATAGCTAGAACCCAGATACTAGATGTGATTTGGGTAATGTAGCAAGACAGTGGATGTGATTTTGATAATTGGCAATTAACCATGGATGTGATTTGTTACTCAGATTTTATTTGGGCGAGGGCCCAGACACTAGATGTGATTTTGGTAATGCATCCAGACAGTGGATGTGATTTTGGATTGGCACAATTAACCATGGATGTGATTTCGGGTTAGGATGTGATTTTGGCGAGGGCCCAGATACTAGATGTGATTTTGGTTTCGCAGCCAGACAGTGGATGTGATTTTGGCAAGTGGCAATTAACCAAGGATGTGATTTCTGACTCGAATGTGATTTTGGCAAAGGCCTGGACAGTGGATGTGATTTTGGTAATGCAGCCAGACAGTGGATGTGATTTTGATAATTGGCAATTAACCACGGATGTGATTTCTGGGTCAGATGTGATTTCGATGGTGCGGATGTGATATTGGCTAAACGGTCCTAAAATCACATCCAATCGATTCACTTTTCCATTTTAGTTGTAAAATCACATCTAGGCCATTCACAGTGTAACCCCAATATCCCTACACTCGACAGGTTTGAACCGGCCTCTGAAGTTGAAATCCGGAAACTGATGAATTCATCACCTTCAAAATCTTGTGACATTGATCCCATCCCAACTTGGCTGTTGAAAAGGCACTTGTCTGTCCTGTCTACCCCTATCACAAAAATTGTCAATTTGTCGCTTCATAATGCAGCTTTTCCTCAGCGTTTCAAAAGTGCTATCGTCACTCCACTCCTTAAAAAGCCATCGCTTGACTCAGAAAATCTCAAAAATTTCCGCCCAATTTCCAACCTCTCATTTATGTCGAAAATAATTGAGAAAGTAGTTGCCGCCCGTCTGACTGATCATCTGTCTGAACACAATCTGTATGAGACCTCTCAATCTGCATACAGAAAATATCATGGGACAGAGAGTGCATTGTTGCGCGTGCATAATGATATTCTTCGCGCTGTGGATGATAAACGTGGTGTGTTCTTAGTCCTCTTAGACCTTTCCGCAGCCTTTGACACCATAGATCATACTATCCTTCTGGGACGCCTGAAATCTTTGGGTGTCAAAGGACCAGTTCTCCAATGGATTAAATCTTACATCAGCAACCGAACTCAAGCCATCAACATTAATGGAGTTTTATCATCACTTGCCACACTCTTGTTTGGTGTTCCCCAGGGATCTGTCCTTGGGCCACTCTTCTTCACCATTTACTCTAAACCAATAGCTGCAATTGCAAGAAACCACGGACTCCATGTACATTTGTATGCAGATGATACTCAACTGTATCTTTCATTTGATTTAAATTGTTCTGATGAGCAATCTGAACGCAAACGTGTTGAGCAATGTGTTTCTGATATAAAGTCATGGATGACCAATAATAAATTAAAACTCAATGATGATAAAACGGAACTGCTCATAATAACGTCTAAACATAACCAAGACAAAATAATCAATCACCAGATGCAAATTGGCACTGCTACTGTTACATCGTCTGCAAATGCTCGCAATCTTGGGATCATGTTTGATAACACTATGTGCATGGAATCCCATGTGAAGAACATTTGTCAATCTGCTTTTTACCATATTAGAAACATTAGCAGCATTCGTAAAGTCCTCAATAAAAAGTCTGCCTCTATCCTTATACATGCTTTCATTACATCCAGGCTTGATAATGGAAACTCATTGCTTTATGGTATTAACAAGCATCTTATCAAAAAACTGCAAAATGTCCAGAACGCTGCTGCTCGGGTATTATCTAAAACACGTAAATATGATCACATCACACCTGTGTTGAAACAGCTTCACTGGCTCCCAGTCTGTCAAAGAATTAAATTCAAAATCATTTTGCTTGCCTGGAAAGCTATGAATGATAGGGCTCCTCCCTATCTCAAAGAAATTCGCTCACCATATACGCCAACTCGCAATCTTCGCTCAACAAACCAACTTCTTTTAACTGTCCCTAATACAACCACTTCCAATGGCGTTCGCGCTTTTTCTGTATCTGCACCCACTCTCTGGAACTCTCTTCCTTTACATATCCGAGCTACAAAGTCTCTGGACATTTTCAAAACATTGCTAAAAACTCACCTGTTCAATATTTATTATGATTGACTATCTGTTTTGTTATTTTTTCCACTTGTTTTTGCCGACACATTTATGTAAATCTGTTTTATTCAATGTGCTCTTATTTCTTTCTAAGCTACGTAATTTGTAATTTTTTTGGTTACTCTTTCTGTTTTTTGTTTTTGTTTGGTTTTTATGCGCCTCGGAATAAGTTTAGTCTTAGATAGATGGCGCTTTACAAGTTTTAATTATTATTATTATTATTATATATGTGAGTACCATGGTCGTACTAAAAAAGAAAGCTACAAATTCAATTTGTCAAAATACTTGGAGAGGTAATTGAATTTATTGCTAAGGATTTAAACAATTACAATTACACGCATAGTGCATCAGGGGGCAAAAAGCATGCAAGCAAAGTTACAGTCAAACAATACATGCACATGAAGTTTTTGTGAAGAGCACCTTCAAATTTGGCATAATATCATACAAGATGAAGAGCTGTCTCATGGCACCCTGTACATGGCATTCAATAGAGGTTATTTTTTTTGGGGTACTCATTCAACAACAAAGGCAGAATTTGAAAAAAACAATAACAAAAACCAATTAGGCCGAATATTAGTATCAGTATTTAAAGAAAACATGAGAGCAAAAAAAACCATATTAGCAGTAACAATTCTAACAATAAATTTAAAAACAACAACAAAATCATTAAAAAAGCCTAGTACTAGGGCTAGTTGCATCAAGGGAACCCGCCTCCCGACGCTACACTGTCTCGTGACCCTCTGGTCCTGCCGTCGGAAGAAGGGTTACAATTATCGCAACGAGTGCTATGCCTTATACATGGTAGTGTATAAAGGACATGGTAAAAAAAAGGCTATTCTGTCTGGGCAGATTCGGTTTACTGATTCGCCTGGGTGGATACTAATTTGCTCTGGCAGATTACCTCAGACAGCTGCCGTGGGCGGAATATTTTTTTTTTAACACTTCCGTAAATACCAGACAAACTTCGGAAAAACAATTTTAAGAAATACAAATACTTTTTAGGTGATCTTTTTTTTGCTTGTGTTTAGTTCACATAACTAGGAAAAATTATATTTGTCAGTACTACTATACGCCTCTCTTAATATTCATGCATGACGTCATAATTCTTACTCAAAATGAGGCTATATACTAGGCGCACGTCCGCCACCACTTCCTTGCAGTGGCTGCGCCTATGGCCTCGTTTTGGGTTAGAATTGTGACGTACTCAAGCATAAATATTAAGAGAGGCGTATACTCACAGCTAGACCCAGTTACTGTGGCATTGTACCGTTTTTTTGTCGACAGCGACAGATAGGCCTAAATACATTTTTGTTTCTCGAAATTTGTCCGGAAAAATTTCAATGACAAATAAAATAAAAAAATGAGTATACTTAGCGCCCCAGTAACTTGGTCTAGGTACGTATAGCCTAGATAAAGAGTAATGATACTTATAAGACCCATTGCAACTTTTCTATTGTTGTTTTCCATGGTTAATTGGTCATTTGCAGAACACGAGAAAAAATACATGAACAAATTATATACTTGTGCTGTCTTGAAAATAATTGACAGCTCTTGAAGTGGAGATAACAAGATACAAAAAGGAAACTATAGAATTGAAACACCATGAGTTGACAAAGTTGTGCAAATCAAGCAGACTGAGAAACCTAGTCTCAGTCTACAAAAAGTAACCACGGGCGCCGCCATCTTGAAATTTTGTTTACTTTTTGGGGGCGCCGCCATATTGAAATTGTGTTTACTTTTTTTTTTACGCATTCGGCAAGTTGCCAAGGCAATTGTCATGTTCGTGCATTTTTGTTGTTCAAATTAATTACTGTTATCTTTAAGAAATCAAAAAAGCTCCGAAAAGGACAAATGGATGAAATAATGCCTACGGTTTTGAAGGAAAACTCGGTCGCCCGGAGTGAACATGGTCACTGGTGAAGCTTAACTTTGAACTAACGTCGCAGCACATCGGTCCATCCGTCGTTGTCGTGCTCCATCATCGATGATCGAGAAAATACCGTCTACAAAAAACCCTACTCCTACTCCTAGAGCTTGGATTCGTTGAACGGACCTCCATAGCATAGGTTGGAAGGAGCATTGGAGGTCCCTCTGTATTGAGTAACTGTACTGTATGAATGAGGTTCGGACGCGGAACGAGCTAGCATGGCCAGCTAGCTAGGGGAAAAAAAAATCGAAAAAGTATTACATTCTCGACAGTGAAATTTTTCAAATTCCATTTAAAAGAGGGCGGTGTTCGCGTTATTATTTTTTTTTAACTGCCCAACATTCAGCGTATTTCGACCGTGACATCTACGGCAGCCTCGCCACACCCAGCCGGGATGATAATGATATTATTTATCAACTTTATGATCATGGAGAGAGCGGGATATTGATCTGTCGATCTAATGCGCGCGTTTACACACGTCCACACGGACGGCACGGACGGAAGAATAAGCGAAGAATGTAGGCCTACTGCACTGGTTGCGAGCAACTGAGAAAGGGCTATTGTCTGACTATCGGAGGGGTTTATATATACCCAAAATTGCTCCTTTGAGTGCCCGTTATACAGGAAACTTTAAAAAAGAGTCCTAAGCTTAAGGTTTTTACATACTGTCTATACCTAAGCTAAAACTTGGACTAAAAATTAACAATCGTAAGGCCTAATTTAGCTAGGGCAATGTAGGGTAGGGAGTTTTGGCGATTTATCAAAATTTGTAGGCGTACCGGTACTATAGTTATACTCACTTTCCAAGGCACAAATGGTGTCCTCGTTGAACTCGAACAGTTCCAAGTGCTCACGGAGAGACACTGCCACCTTCTTTACGGAGAATTTCGCAAATAATAAAAGCTTTTATTCTATAATAATCTGCTCGGTATTGTGTGGATTCCTCACACAAAATGGCGGCAGAATTAGCGCCGAAAAAAGAAAAATCTTAGTCACGTGATTAGTGATTTATTGTATTTCATTGGTCCAATTTCTCAATCGATTTGTTGTTGCAGCTTTTTGATTGGTTCAAGCTTTCAATCGTAATACAGATTGAGGCGGCTTTCAATCTTTTTCACGATTGGGACTTGGATGTTGCGCAAGACGAGAATCTAAATTCAATCTATTAGATTGGAAAAAACCAATCGCTTCAAAGATTGGAATTTTCAATCCTCAGAATTAAGAGAGTATGGGCCAGCTTTTCCATGCATTTGATAGACAAAATTACTCCCGGCTAATACCTTTGCATTTGAGTCAAATGTATGCACTTCCAAAGCCAGTACTTGAACATTTCGAAAGAGGAGCATTCGTCTCAAATATCAAAGGTTATTAATTTTCTAGTGTAGGAATTGATGAAGCTCATGAGCTGTTAATTAATAAACACTGTAAAAGTGCTCTCTCTCACAGCCTTCCTAGTGACATGGATAAGGTATGCCAAACAATTGAATATCAGTCAAGGCTGATAGAAAGTTTTCAAAATCAACTTGCTGATGTTAAACCCAGATTTCAGCGTGATTTATCTCCTTCGGTTATTGCAAATGAAATCAGCAACTCAAAAAAATATTTTGAGAAAATGCAACAAAGCAATGTTTTTGATACTAATCAGTCACCAGCTTTATTCCAGGCATTTTTTAATACACCGGCTTCTAAAGTGCAACAGCATAATCTCCTTCATTTCAGAGACATTGGAAGAGATTCACTAAATCTATATATACAATCAAATATTCTAAAGGATTCTAGTGTTGAAAAACCTAAAATTCGAAGGCACAACCTGCAAACCTTCATGAAAAAGAAGGTGACAAAGAGGAAAATAAATTACATTGAAAAAGAAAAACGCCTAATAACAATGTGCTATAAACGCACAATAGCGTATTCAGAGGAAACCCAAATGCCTGTTGGCAAATTGTGCCAGTTCCTTGAATCACCAAGGGCCATTTGTACACCTGATGGTTTACCTTATAAAGGTTCCAAGTCTGTTATTTATGACATGTTTGGCAAACGATACACTGAACAGGTTATCAGCAATAATTTTTCATTTTCTGAAAATGAGAGGGTATGTTTGATTGCTGAAGGTATGAACATTATTTATACCTCACCTTTAAGTTACCAGAAAACCTTTTCTGATTATGCAGACATGTTAGCGTCCCGATGGATAAGACCCTTTTACAAAAAAGGGTACTTTGATGTCAGAATTTTGTTTGATCAAGTGGATTCACAAGGACTGTCTCCTAAACTAATTGAACGTACTAGGCGTGATGGTGAACCACCAACAGAATATGAGCCATATGAAGAAATATCAAATAATTCAAAACTTCCAAAAACCAAGTGGATCACATTTCTCAAAAACAGACAAAATAAACGACTGCTGTGTAACTTTTTATCTAACAGGTTTGTTGAGGTTGTACAGCCTTGGTTGGCTAATGAGCAACAATTCGTAACTGCTGGTGGTTTTGCATTAAATGCAGAATATTCTGGAATTAAGGTTACTTGTAATGATAGAATTCATTATTTACATAATAACCATGAATAATCTGATACTCAAATTTGGCTGCATGTCCAAGATTCAACCTGTTCAACCATTCATGTTTATTCAGTGGATCGTGACATAGCGATGATAGGAATTCCTCTGCCAATTTTCAACAAAGCAGTTGTAGTTCAATATAGAGCAAACCAGCCGTCGATTTCACCAAACTCACCACAAGTTACGAAGCATCGCAAGGTTTACGAAGAACCACAGCGCTGCGATGTATCGCAGCTGCGACTTGTCTTATGAGCCATTTCACGAAATGCGTCGTAACCGCGATGTATCGCAGTAACAGTTTTTACTAAATACAATTATTGAACGAGGATGACCTTGCCACCGGACGACTATTGCATGTCTCAGTTACGCTTTTTCTTAAAACAGCCGTAGGTATACAGTGGTTAATTCAACATGGCAGAACGTAAACACGTCCATGGAGGCTGACATGGGGAAACGATTGGTGGCGCTAGACAGTTTATTTGACACACCGTCCGTCCGTCAGACATAAAGAATAAAAAAAAAATAATTAGTTTATGCATGGATTATGGGTCAAAGGGTTTTCATTATTTATTTATTAGGCCTATTCATATCCTTTTAAAACATAGGAGCAACATTTAAAGCGATATTTCTTATAATTACCTTTGTATCGCGCTCTAGTTCGACCCTTTCCAACAAGCGAACAATACCATTTCTAGTAAAACGGTATCGCTTGTAAATCTCGCTATCTGTGAGTGCGTCGAGGGGATTTCTTCGGTCTCGAAATAACCTTTCTCGCCTTAAAGCCCGTCTGGCTTCTGCTTCAAAGAGGAGCATTAACGCCATTTTTGTTTGTTTCATGTATTTTAATAAGCTTACGACGACTCGGTTGGTCGTCGTAAGTTGCGATGTATTCCACACCGTTGTCAAGGAATTTGCGAAGGATTGAATGCATCGCAAGTTTCGTGAAATCGTTCACAAAGTGCGTCGTAAACTTGCGACGTATATGCATCGCAACTCGTGTTGCGATGTATCGCAGCGCTTCGTGAAATCGACGGCAGGAGGTGTAAAGTACATTTATCTTAACAAGTTAAAGACAGTATGGACAGAGATTCTGACCTTGCTCGTCTTGTAGAAGTTGGCTGTGATGTTCAGAATGTAATGCAGGTGCTATACATATGTAGTGGCTGTGATTTTGTGTCTGATTTTGTGTCATATTTTGTGCGCTTAGGAAAGCGCTCATTTTTTAATGCTTTTTTTCAATATGCATCGTTCATATGTGGCTCCCTTGACGACAGTATGTTGGGCAATTTGTCAAACACTGACTTGCATACAGACTTCGAATTGGGTCTGCTGGCATTTTACAGATTAATTGGATGTGTATATTTTATGGCTCACAGAAGTTGCCTCCATACATACACCTCTCCAATTGAATTGTTTCGATCCTTGCATTCTGGCTCTGCATATGACAATCATATAAAGTTTTTAGACATCATTCGCAAAGCTACTTGGAAAGGTACTTACGAAGATGAATTGCTTCCCTCAGACGGTGCTCTTCGATTTCACTGGCTGAGATCTTGTTGGGTGAGCACAGTTTGGGCTCGAGCTTTACAGCCCATATTTACCTATCCAGATGTTTCCAAGTATGGATGGAAAGTATCCATGGAACCCCTCTTGGTTGATTTGGAATGGGACACGGAAGAAAATATGCAAAAAATTCGCAAAAATGTTGCATTTCTGACAAGAGGTTGCTCTTGTTCTAAAAGTCACTGTGTAAATAGAGTATGCAAATGCAAAAAAGCAGATATTTTGTGTGGCCCTGGATGCTCCTGCAGGGAATGCCAAAATACGTGTACCAGTGTTGCCGAAACGTTAGTGGAGCAAGAAGACTTAAGATATTGATCAAGACAGTGAAAGTTCAGTTGAAAGTAACAGTGAGTCAAGCAACACAAATGCACAGTGATGGTGCACGGCAAGCGTTTTGGTATGCCTTTTCCAGGCACCAGCGTAATCCGGAATTTTTTTTGCTGACGATACCAAATTGTGATATAGAAGTGGTGCTTTTATACAAAACTTCAGAGCATTCAGAAAATACATAAATTACGCAAAAGGTATGCATTTTTTTACAAACATAATCCTAAATAATGCATTTATTTGAAAAAATTCAATAGTCTCCCAAGTGATTACTGCTAACACCGTCACTTATACAACCTCGGAAATTCCCCCATCGCAAATCTTTACTATAGACACCCTTTGAAAACGTGGACCCTCCCATGTTCTTCTGGCGGGAAGTAATCTCAGAGAACCAACGAAGTCAAGCTGGTTCCCTACATAAAAGCGTACTTAGAATTAAGGAGACGTCGAAATGTCTCCCTAAGTAAAACGTCTCCTTAAGTGCTTTTATAAACTGCAAATTGTCTCCAAACGACCCCAATTGTAAACATAATAATAACAATAATAATAATAATTTACTTCAATAGGCCTAAACATATTCATCCAGCAACAAAAAACTTTGGCTTGCAACATCAATTTTGTTTACACCACCATTTTCTTTCTAATTGTTTGAAATATTTAGAAAACAGTTATAAAGTGGATTGTAGCCTAAATATATGACCTGCAAAAGCCAGGGCTTAACGACACTGTGATGATTCAAATGTGACACTGTGATGAACTCAAATAGCTTAGCCTGAATTGTGCTATGAATAAGTAAATATTAATTGAATTTTACTTTTTGGGGGCAAAAATAACACTTGGTTTGAATTACATTTATTTTTTTTTTTTCAATTTTGTGCCAGGGGGATACGGCCAAGGATTTCAGGTAGTCCAGCATATCAGCACTATATTTTATAGTGCTAACAAAACACTTTTCTAAAGTCTTGTGTGTACCTACCTGCAATTCAAGTCATGTCGAAGCTTCAGTATACAACAAATTTCACTGTATGTGTATAAGTTCATCTCGTGGAAACTATTAAGGAATCTAACATTATGAGTATTTACTGCATCAGTTCAACGTTACTTTGGTATGTCCGGGGGTCCGATTTGTGATATCGTGTACATGTAACAGACAGAAATATTACAATACAACTTACAAGGCCCGTTGTCATGGTTGTGCACAATAATTATGAGTTATGCCTAGAAATACAATCTACCGTCGAGTTTTATTTATTTATTTACAGTACTTATTTAACACGACAAGGTTATTATTTTCCGATGCCATTCTTTACAAAAATTGAAAGGATATTGCTCCTGGCAAGTGGAGTCCGGTGCCGCAGCTGGAGAACGGAATACATAATATACATATATCAGATATTATCTGAATGAGTAGTTTCATCCATGCAGATCGATCGAGCAAGCATGTGAAAGGTCAAAGGGTAACTAAAAGTCAAAGGGTAACTAAAAGTCAAAGGGTAACTAAAAGTCAAAGTAAGCTCAATGGCGCTCTGCGCAAGCGTGACAAAATCTAGCGACGGGCGACGGCAGACGGCAGATACGGAATTCCATAGTAAGCCAGACCACATCCAAAAATAGCGCCCTCACTAGAGGTAAACCCCCCCCCCCCCCCCCCGCCGGTCGTAGCCTATGTGAAAATATTCGGCAGTTATGTTATCCTGGGTCTTCAACTCGAGAATTAATTTTCTAATGAGCTGATCAGAAATTCGAAGGTATAAATGAAGTGCGTCCATAACTACATTGCTATAGTCAATAGGAAACATTGGGGGGTTTACACAAGCAAAGTATTTAAGTCTGCTTTTACCAGGCATCTTTGCAAGTTTGCAGGTTTCTTCCAAATTTCTTAAGTCACAATTGGCTTCTACATCAAAAAAGTTGTCAGAGGCAGTCTTGCACCATAAACAACAGTATTTACTTGAACAAGCACCGATTCCCATCATTTCATTCATAAATTTCAAATCTGCACAAAAACAAAACTGAAGTGTCAATGTTTTTCCCTTGAAATCAAACGTATCTGTACTCGAAATAAATCTGATGGTATCATCAAGTACAGGTTTCAGCAGGTGATATTTTTCTGGACTTGTGGTGATGGCCAATATGTGATCAATTGAAATAAATTGTCCAATTATAACCACGAATCCAATGTTAGTCACTTTTAGTCTTTTCCCACAGGTAGTTCCATCCCCAGTTATTTTTACTTTGACGATGTCTTTGTCTTTCAATGACAGGCCTTGGTGCAAAGCATGCATGTGCTCTAGTGCCAAAAATAGCTTGTCTTCCAACCTTTCTGTTACAGCATTTTACTCTTTTAGTTTTTGAAGTTTAAACATCAAGTTTATTTCTTTAGCTCTTGTCTGAATTGACAACAAAGGTGGCATCAACCCATTGCTTTCCATCGCATAATCACGATAAGTCACATCGGGAACGCAGTGCCTATCTTTCAAAAACAACGATTTATCAACAGATAATTTTGTGTGCTCACATTCTTTTGCATTTGAACCAGCACTTGACATGTTTCCGTACTTGTCACCAAGAACTATACGTTTTGGAAGAAATCCTTCCTGGAGAAGAAAATCCCATGTTACATTTACTTCATTTGATAACCGTTGTTTTTGTTTTGCTTTCCATTGCCTTGAATATGACCCCTTAGATTTCACACTTCGCTTTGGTCCTACCCTCCTCCTAATGATCTTGGAGAGTAAAGTGTTGGCATTTTTGGTTTGTTTTTTGCATTCCTTGACTTTGTTACTGACCCTTTTAGCATGGTCTTCTGCAATCTTCCTTTTTTTCTTCTCATTTTCAATCTCATGCAGGATTTTTCTTTTCACACCCCCAAGTTTTAGCTTGTATGTTTGTTCCTTAAATGCCGACACTTGCCTGCCTCCCTTATTCAATGCTCCTCGAAATTTACCAACCAATTTTTTGAGTTTAGATCGAAGGGCATTAACTGCCCTGTCAAAATCAATGTACTGCAAATTAATCTTGTTACTTGCACATAGATTTTCTAAAACTGATTTTGCAGCTGACTCGGTATGCAGTGCATGTCCGCTGGATTTTGCAAGCTCATGAAGAGCATAATTGCTAACTTCAATTACCCAAGCATGATCATCAGTTGGATTTGATAGAACGAAGCTCTTTATCAAGACCAATGACAGTAAAAGAAACAGCACAGATACAAATTTCACAAGTGCCATGTTGCCTTAAACTACCTTGGTGCAACAATGTATGTGGACATGTATACCTATTATACTAAGGGTCCCCTCAAAATGTTCATGTCAGTGCTGTTGCCATACTGCTTAACGAAGCGCAGATTGGCGACGTACCCGCGGTGAACAATTTTCTTCTCCAGGTCCACAGTGTACACTGTGAAACAGTCCCTCTCCAACAGCCAGAGCTGGATCGTACCATCTACAATGTACGCGAAGTCGCCAACTTCACTACAGACTCGATACCACCAGTCTTTTCCAAAGACAGGAATGAAAGCCGCTATCCATCCTCTGTAAATCGTTTTTTTCCCTGCGGTTTTCCAATCCTTCAGCTGAAGTGCATCGATCAACTTTTCAAATGTTTCTCTCTGCACACTTGTTTTGACAGTAATTTCGGTGTTTTGTACCCGAGACAGGTTTAGGTTATCTTTCACTGCAATTGTCAGAGTGCTTATCAATGAAGAGTACGCGTCGCTGTTCTCATTAGCAAAGTTTATGTCTACGACGTCGGTCCGTTTTTTCCACTCGTCAAAGTCTGAGCTCCAACCGATGTAGTGCACAAGCACCTCCTCACTCCCCGTCTCTCCTCTCGTTTCCAAAAACTCAATGTCCCAAAGTTGAGATGATGGCCAGCTTACTTTTGTGGATTTGTTTGACTCCCGGGTAATAGGAAGACCATTCGCTAACAAGCAGTAGTCTACCTTAGGCTTCTTTCGTAGCTCCATCTCAATTTAAACAGCATCTACAAAAGAAAATTAAAGAGGAAAAACAAAACATTTTATTGCCAGTTACTTTATACGTGCATCTCACCACATCAACTCTTTCTCATAAAGAATGCAGTACATTTATCTATCAGCTATGTTAGAAATAGGATATGTTAGTAAAGGGGAGATGTAGTCACTAGTCAAGTGAAGTTTCAAAAATGTGACAGAGAATTTTGAGCAATGACATAAAAATAGACTTTGTGCACAAGTGTAAATTGTGTCCTTGAAACCTCACTTAACTTAAGACAAGTATACAACATTTCCCCTTCTTATTTATCAGGAGATTGTGTCGCATAATTAATAATAAAGTGACGGTTGTCTACTGTATCCATGGATACAAATATCCGCCCCTCACTATTTGCATTGTACTGTAGTCAGTACTCCCCGAAGAAATAATGGTCTCACCAACACACACAGCACGGTCACGAACGTAAGATTTCGAGGCTATTTCTATCAAGTGGTGAAGATTGAAAAAACATTTCTAGGGTTAAAAATAACATGAAACGTGACAATATTTCATATTCTTCTTTTATAGAATATAAGCTTCATAATGGTATAAAAATTCCTGAAAGAATGGCTTGCTAAACAGCAATCTTACCTTGTAAACCTTCAGAAAGCAGGGACAAACTATCCAACGGTTTTAGTGCTCCGGTTAACTTTGCGTGGCCACGCCAGCATGGGTTTCACTGACTATTCTTTGACAGCGTCTCTGATTGGATCCTAAGTTTGACAGGTTAATATAGTGTCCAATTGAAATCATTGTACCATCCTGACAAGGGAAATTTCATCAGCATTACAGGCACGCAAGAACCTTTTTAAAAGAACGTGTAGTTCGTGACTTACGGCAATAAACAAAAATCGACCACCCTCGAAATCAGTCTAAAACTTCCCTCTACACAAAAAAAAGGAGTTTTTATTAATTTTTCGATGGGATTTTGACAGGTTTGTTTGGAGTCCAGACAAGCAACAAATTAAACGTCTATTGAGCTATTACACTGAAGTTACATATCCCGAAGGAACCTAACGGATGTTTTGAGAAGTTTTCGAGTTATGACGTTGTTTGTGCGTAAAACACTGGATTTTCAGACCATTAGATCATGTTTTGCTGCTTTTTCGTCAACGGTCCTTAAGTTTACACAACAAATCGATATGAATGATGTGAAGAATCATTTCCGGGATACTGATCTTGTTCCAAGGAGTAAAGATGCTTTCAATGAGCAAGTGGAGATGGCAGAGCAAATTCCAAATGTTGCACGCATATATGGAGTAAAAAGAGACAGTCCACTGAACCAACTAGATCACTATCATGTTGTAGATGGATTACCATCAGACATCGCACATGATTTGTTTGAGGGTGTCATTCCTTATGTCATGGAAAATGTCATTGTCTACTGTGTCACTGAGGGTTTTTTTGATCTACAATTCTTGAATGAGCAAATAGAAAAATGTCCTTACTCAGGAGCTGACAAAACAAATAAACCATCAAAAGTAGCAGTTACTAATCTTGGAAGTTTTAAGGTGAAACAAAAGGCTGTTCAATGTTGGTGTTTCCTCCGTCTTCTGCCATTGATGGTTGGTAATAAAGTACCTAAAGATAACAGAGTCTGGGCAGTTCTTCTGTCTCTTCAGGATGTAGTTCAAGTGAGTACAGCGCATCAGGTAGATATTGCTCTCTGCAACTTCCTAGCAGACCTGATAGAAACATTCCTGATTAATTACACTACAGAATTCCCAGACAATTCAATGAAACCCAAGTTTCATTACATCATCCATTACCCTAAACTTTTGATGAAATTTGGCCCTCTGGTACATTGTTGGACATTAAGGTTTGAAGGAAAGCATCTCTATTTTAAAGAGTTATCTCACCAACCAAGAACAGGAGAAACCTATGCAAAACCCTTGCAATGCGGCATGAATACTACCAAGCATGGTGGAGATCCACCACTCCTTCAATCTTTGTGAAAGATGCAATAGAGCACACATGTGGAAGGCATCTACCTGTAAGGCTACTGTTCAGACAAATACAAGCCCTCTTACTACCATTGACTGGAGGAAACGAGTATGTATATTCAGCCAAGAAAGTTCAGTGGAATGGCACATGGTATTGTGAAGGATGGGCTGTTGCAACTGGAGTAACCCCGGAAGGATTCATTCAGTTTGCAGTGATTGAAATGTGCTGTCTGAATAATGGAGAGGTTTACCTTGTTTGTCAAAAACCTGAAAATATAAGGTACCTGACACATGTTCATGGGTATGAGTTCACACTGACTAACGAGTATGTTGTTAAGAGAGTTTCTGACTTGATAGACTATTATTCCCTTGGTGTGTACCAAAGTAACAGAGGAAGGATAGTTATACCACGCCATCACATAAATGTACCAGATTGGTAATAAACTTATTACATGGCAATAATTTGATTAACTGAATGTCACATGTAAACCCTTGTCTTATAAATAGATCGCGTGATGATTCATGAATATAAATAATGTCGTACTGTAGGTCTTAACAGATTTATTGTACGATTTTTGGCAAACTTTGGTATAAGAACAAAATGTTCCGAATTTGTTTGAGTATATTATGACTCTAAACTGCTGGCTGTCATAAGTTATTTTTTTTGAAGTAATTGGCAGAACATATATTCATACTTGATTTTTTCTGATTCTTGTTGATCTATGGCAATCAACGTAAAAAAATTGAAATTGCTATTAATGAGGAGGGGAGCAAGGAAGATGTGTCTGTTGGGGAAATCAAGGAGGCAGCCAGTCAGCTTTTTAACATAGAGATGAGCCAGATACAAGCCAGGCTTTGGGACAAGGGATTTGATGACTGGGTAGATGCAGATGACAATGATGAGGTGGAAAACAACTCCAAAGTATGTATATCACTTGCAGCAACTGTCGCAAGCAATACAGACGACATCACAACACTGTGTGTGTCTCCTGCTTTGTCAAGGTAAGTCATCACCTGTCAATTCAACACAATTTCAGACCATTGTAAAAAGTACTCGTAGTTTTACTATGAATTTGTTTACCGGTGTATAACTGTGTGACAAATTTTATGGTTTAATGGTAAGCTGGCTCACTGATACTGCTTCTTTCCATGATGGGACTGTACACCATTCTAGATAGACAAGGGTTTGTTCATACTCCTACATGTATATCCCATAAAATGTTGTGCCAAAATGATTATGTGCTGAGGGGTTTCTCAAAGAATCAGCACAGCAAGACTAAGGGCCAAAAGCGTTTTTTGTTTTTGTTTACATGGCATGACCCATACTTTTGCACACCCCACATTTCCAACCATGCTCAGATGTATTTATTGGTGCAATTCAGAGAGTGGCAAGTGAATCTGAGGATGTTCTGAAATTGTTGTGCTGCACATGTAGCTTATCTCAAGAGGAAGCACGCCAATGAACATAGCATGGAAGGGCAACCTTTTAAACATGGTACAATATTTACAAATTTTATTTACAGAGGATTTGACGGTCAGTCAGACTCATCAAGCTCACCAAAAGACTCGGAATGCAGTTCCAGACGATCTTCAGTGCAGCGTTCAAACAACTGGTTGAACAACTACAGGCTACCAGAATTCCCTGGCAGTATAACTTGCAAACTTCAAAGCGGCCAAGCTCTCAAGGAGGGTGACAGCAGTTCTGGATTCCGTGTACTGCAGTGTCAGAACTCACACATAGTATGTACATGTAGTACTTTTTGAAAGTTTAAATAAATAGGTTCTATTTTGGTTTGCCTTTGGATTGGTTAAACCTGTCATTGAAAAACACAGGTAAAAAAACAAAGTGTCATTGCCATTACATGTACCTGTAACAGATTGAATGCATGCTGAAATAAACAGCATGATGTACATGTGTGTATTTTACTCATACTTAATCTTTTGATGCTGCGCAAAGCTCTGCCACATCCTGAGCCACCCAAAGTACCTTGTCCACAACCTCCAACAACCTGGCATCTCACTACCCACATTGCTTTCACAATTAGGACATTAATGGCAATTTTGCTTTGTTTTGTTCCTTTTCAGCTACCCAACATCAGTACAGTACAATCACATAATAAATCTGCTGTTTGAACGATTCCAGAAGTTGGCAGACCAACCAGAGATGTCGCTGGATAATGCAAGAGTAAGTTGAAATTTTCTATTGCAAAGGTCACTCTCATGGGACAGACAGAAAGCAAAGCAGTTGTCCTGTATAGTAGAGCATTGCCGTTGTCAAGACGAGAAGTAACAAATGCATGAATGACTTTTTCAGTGGCACTCTTGTTCAAGTACTTGCGTATCATACCAATATTCCTGATGTGAAATGATGACACACGTATGATGTTGTTGATGTGTGGTTGAACATTCCTTTTTCAGTTCCCTTTCCCCTTATATGGTTCATGTTTGCAGTGTCAGGAAATATTGTAACTATCAGAAGCAGCCATGGAACAATTTCAGTTGCTTTCATGGCCCCAAAAAATAAGCATTTTCTTTTACCTTTACTATTCTCACACCTAGCTTTGTTGCTACTTTTATTATGGAAAAACTGAACTTAAATCATAAGCATTATCTGAAATATATTTTTTCAGGTGCTGTGGAAGTACAGACTCCAATATAAATTTGCGAATTCCCGAAGGCGGGAAGACAGCAATGTTGGAGTAGTCATTAAGCGGAAAAGAAAATCTGGCAACGATTTGCTAGTCCAGTCCAACAACAAGAAAACACCACCTCAGTGGGGGATAGCTAACTACCAGCCAGCCAGACCATGCTCGGAAGATGATGCATCTATCAAGGCTCACATCGAATGGATGAAGGAGGAAACTCACAAAAGGAAGCCTGACAATGAGCGAATCAAGGTAGCTATGTGCAAAACTCTTGCCGACCGTCGACAGCTCATCACGAAGGAGGGTGCTTCAATCCCCACAGTCAAAAAAACCTACCCTTGGCTCTTTGATGAAGAGGAGGTTGGTTTTAGAATCTATTACTAACATATTTGTTTTAAAGTAAATATTGCAGGAGATCTTCTGCACTCCCCATCATCAACTCAACTTACACATTTATTGATAGATTTCACAACTTGTTGTGACCCTTTTTATATACCAGTTTGAGCCTGAGAAAAACTACAGCTATGTTTTCACCCGTGCTCTTAAATGTGACCAACTTTTGACAAATCAGAGCTGCCATACTGTCTTCAGCATTTAATAATTTTTTTTTTTTAATTTAAACCAGATGCAGTGTGAATTCAAGCGCATACACGGAACTGGTGCAAAGGAGCTGCTTGTAGTGGACTAGAGAAGTACAGCGCAGGATTGGTAAAACTATCAAAGCAGAGAAAAGAGCCAATTGTGCTGGAAGCCCTTTCAGCTATCAACCTCCAGCGTGACGAGAAGAGTAAAAGAGGTACATGTAGTATTTACAACTTCTACCATGATTGTTTTGTGGCAATAGGCTGACTTATTTTTGTTAAATTTAACCATCCCAATGTGGAGCATCTGGTGAAATTAGAAAGCTCCATTTTTCTTTGTGGTGGACACAGAATTTTAAAGAGAAAGGGGTAACATACAAATTGTTTCGAGTACCTGGGCCTCCTTGCCCTTGATCCACCACTCTCATGGATGTAAGGAACTGATTGAACATTTAAGACCTTTGAAAGATGCTGATATCCTGTTCATGTTGTTAATCAGTTGATTTTTTTCATTCGCTCTACCAATGATAACTTTCCCTTTTTGCTTTTGCCCCATAACAAACCGAAGCATGTGTTATGTGCTAACTACAGACTAATTTATTTTATTTTTAACAGAAGCCACCTCCAAAGCAGCAGCTCCTGCTGTGCCGACTCTACTAAAGGAGCGCATTGCCAACATGGTGACGTTTGAAGAAGCAGTAAGTTTATAATTTTTCATCTGTGGTCGTACTAGTGCCCCAGCAGATTATCGTGGCTACGATATAATACGGTACATAACCCCAATTTGCTATGATTTGACCATAAGCCACAAAAAATGTCTCAAAAAAAAAAAAAATACCCAACAAAATAGCTTTAAGAATGCCTGGCTTCTTGATATGTCCAGATGCAGCATCAGGCATTTCATTGTACTCACAACCATGTTTTGTGCTCCAAATTGATAATTTATTTAGTCAATTATTGTAGAAACAATCCATGGCGATCCTACTCACGCTTGTTTCCAAGGGTGACCTGCCTCAATCGCAAAGCCTAATGGTTGAGGCAGGGCACCCTTCTAAAATGTTATGTTGCATCTTAGACATATCAAGAAGCCAGTAGGCAGGCATATGATAACACCCCTTACAAAGATTCCATCTTGTGATTTTTTTAGAGTGGGTCGCTCACTTTAATTTAAAGCGCACAATGTTCCATATTGTCCGAAAATCATCATGAACTGCACGTTCTAAAATACAACATTGTTGACAGTATTAAACAAACTATTTTTCTTGAATTGTTATTACTATTTTTTTTTGTTATGTACTCTTTCATCAAAATCAATAAACATTGCTGTCAGGATGAAATTCCATTTGAATTTGTTATTAGTAAAAATAATTTGTGTAATGAATTTATAACGAACACTTGATGTAAACTGACACTTTATGGCTGCGGTACTCGCTTATGTGCAATATTTGCAACTGTGAAAATAAAGAGATAATAACCTCACGGCCCATGGTCTATTTGGAAGAGTAAATAAACTTACTTGATAACGAGCAACGGAGAGCTGTTGATAGTACAAAACATTGTGAGAAACGACTCCCTCTGAAGTAATGTAATTTTTGAGGTAATTTCTCACTCAAATAATAAAAGACTTCTGGCCAGAAGCCTTTTATTCCTATCTGAAAGCACACTAATTTGTACAACAAGGGTATTTTTTCTTTCATTATTTTTTTGCAACTGCGATGACCAATTGAGTCCAAATTTTCACAGATTTGTTATTTTATGCATATGTTGGGATACACCAAGTGAGAATACTGGTCTTTGACAATTACCAAAGGTGTCCAGGGGTCGATTTCACAAAACTCTTCCTAACTAAGAGATAGGAAGAGTTTTTTTAAATTGACCCCAGTGCCTTTAACTTAAGCCAATGAGTTTGTTGACTTTCCACCATCTTCACCATAGGTTAAAGTGACCAAAGCTCAAGCTTTTGTACAGGTGCCATGCTAAATATTATCTAATTTATGTCATTTTTATAATTACAGTCAGAGGGTAGACCATCTATATTTATTCAAGGAGATGGACCGAGTCAACTCTTAACAACATCATTTCATCTTGAAATTGACGGTGTTGTTGTGGGTTCTTCAGATGACCTGCTTACTGCAATCAGCATATACCTTGCAGGGTTTTACATTTTTAACCTGGCCTACCCTTCAAGTCTTAAGAAAACGTTGGCATTCTTCCAGAAGGTAATTTTAAACATCCATGATAATTTGAAGCCTGAGGGAGATGTTGAATCTCTGTTGGAGAAACTAAACCAACAACAAACTGAACACTAGAATTTAAAAAGTTTCATCTAGAAGTTGATGGTGCTGTGTGTTCTTCAGAATTTTTTATCCTCAACCTGACCTATCCTTTCTGTATTTCATGGTTATAGTAGTATTAAAAAATAAACTCAGATATATATTTGAAGAATTGTTTTTCTGATAGCATTGATATAATGTTTTTAATAGATGTTGCACTTTTTCCAGGCCCCAATTTCATAAAGCTGCTTAAGCAGATGATACCAGTCACAATTTGTAAATGTGACATGGTAGTTTTATTCTGGTGGGAAAATTTTTGTGTGCTTAACTACTTTTTCTGTTTAAGCAACTCTATGAAATTGGGCCCTGGTCTGCATATATCAGGCTGTTGACTTGTCCTTTTGCTGACCGTTTATTGCATTTTAAAGAAGGTTCCACACTTAAAACTTCAAGTTTGTATGAGTGTATTCGTTACATCCACGTTCCAATTAGTGCAGCATTGCATCATTGGAGAGCTTCTTGTATTGTACAGTAGTGGGGGGGGGGGGGGGGCTTGTAATAGGTTGGTCTACAACGTTATGAAGTAAAACCTCAGTCGTATCGCACTTTCTAGAGAGACACCTTCTGGGTGCTGTACAATTTGTTATTATTATTATTATTATTATTATTATTTATTCAGCCAACACACAAAAATACAAAACAATAAAAAATACTCATAGATGGAATTGGAGAAACAAAAGCAAGTAATTACTGTGGTCCGTAGACTTGCTGCCTCACATCTGGTTGTAAACAAGTAGAGTAAAAAAATAAAACAATTTGTGTGAAAAATAAAAGATAATAAACTATAAATAAACACATGTATCATGTGTGTCATCAAAGATTAAGAATAAAATGGAAAAAATAAAATTCAAAGCATGACATAGGTGATAGTAAAACCAGCTTTGAAAAGTTGAAAAAGGAGGTTAGTGGAAAAGGAAAATTTAAGAACATTGTGATACAAGGCATCTCAAGTTACGAGAAATGAACTTAACATTGTATATGGTCCCATCATTGCTAATTGAATTTGTGGTTTTTATTTGTTTATTTATTTTTTAATAAATATGATTTTTACTTATGCAGTTGAATTTACCATAATTTTATTAATTAAATTTACCTTAAGAATAATGTGGTTTTTATTGTTGAAAGAACTGTGAATTTTATTTATTAAACTACTTTTATGAAATGTTGAACTATTTGTCTTATTGTCTTGTTTACAGGCTTGAGTACATGATCATCAGACCCACTGGCAAATCCCAGGAGCAGCATTTGTGGTTCCGCAACACCCTTCACATTCAGCTTTCTTGTGATCCCTCGTTCAACCTCATTCACCTGAAGTCAGCACCCCCCCCCCCCCCCCCCCCGCTCAGCTCCCTGGGATTTGCCACTGCTATGTATTACTAAGATGTGTTGTCAGGTTTTGAAATGACTAGTTTTAATTTGTTGCAGGTAACTGTTTTAATGACTAATGTGTAATTAGTCAGACATTAGGTTACTAAGCGCGAAAGTCACCTGACTATGAGATTAGTCGTATGAGACAGGTTTCTCCTCTTGTCACACGACAAATATTTTCAAGTCAGATCTGACAAATTTTTACTAGTAATAGCCTCCATTTGACTTGTTTTAGTAAGTCGTATGAGACATTGCGCAGGACTAATTTTTTTTAGTCAATTTGACAAATTAAATTTTAGAGTGTAGTTGTTGGACTTTTTATTGATTTACTTTATTTTGCAAATTGTTTGGAAAAGGTCTGTCTGATCTATGATCTGATGATGTGATTCATGAGTCTCTGCACTGATTTCCAGCCATGGCTTGGATAGACGACGTCCGTCAGTGGCCAACTGTCACAGTTGAAGGTAGGCCTTTTCACACATGACCAACGTTCCTGGGGTCGTAATTTTGTAAACAATAGTTTGGGAAAATACCCTAACGAAGGTTGTGGTGTATTTTTAAAGTTGAACCATTTAATTATTAATTGGCGGGCGTTGAAAACTGTCCTATCCCTGTCGGGACACTGGGTTAGGGTCTTGGGAGTAAATCCCTCGTAAACAACTTAAATTTAGAATATGTCAACCCTTATAGAAAAAGGGGGTATTGGCCAAAGACGACATAGCTACAGGTTAGCATAAAGCAACATTGCTCTATGATGGTGGTGTGTCTATTCACTTTCACATATATTTGGCAAAGTGATAGGACCACACTGACTGAAGTCTCTTGTCTTTGTCTAAATAGATTTAATATTGCATAATTTTTGGTCAAAATCGTGTAGTTTTTATTTTTATTTACATAATTAAAATGTTTACCTTGCAAAAGTTTTAGTCTGTGCTCTTCTGAATAATGGGGGAGTGTTCGGCCATGATGGTTGGCCACCAGCTGGAGCCCCTCTTGAAGCGAATGAGAAACCGCGTTGGGTTAGACTTATTGCTGGAGCTGATGGTGGTTGTTGAGGTTGTCACACTGAAGTTGGACCAGAGGTGTCACCATTAACCTCGCTGTGGGCCTTGTCCGTCAGCAAATAGTTGCCACTCTCCTCTGGGAAGATCGCTGTGTTTCTGTTATCTGACAGAACCATGGATTCTTGTGTGACCTGATAATTCAAATATAGGTCAAAATGATGTCTGCACTTGTAATGAAGTTTAACAACGGTAAAACGGTAAAAACGGTAAAAACGGTAAAAGAAACAGCCCACCAAACAAAATAACGTCCCCTCGACGTCGCTAGGACATTATTCGAATGTTCGGAGAACGTTTTTATTTAACGTCGTACGGACGAACTAGTGTGGAGTTTTGTCAACGTCTAGATGACGTTGCGTTGTGACAACATAAAAACTGCACTTATAAAACGTCATAACGCAACGTCATCTAGACGTTGACAAAACTCCACACTAGTCCGTCAGTACGACTTTAAATAAAAACGTTCTCCGAACATTCGAATAACGTCCTAGCGACGTCGAGGTGACGTTATTTTGTTTGCTGGGTAAGAAAGGTTTATTTTCCTCTTCTTTATAATGGAGTTAAAAACAGTAAAACAACATGAGGTTTGTTTTTTGGTTTTAAATTTTGCATTTTAAAACGGTAATTGGTGAAGAGTTCGGTTTTTCTTTTTCCTTTTTATAGATTCTAAACCGGTAACGGGTAAAGGGTTTGTTTTTCTTTTTTCACTTTTAAAGATTCAAAAACGGTAAAGGATAAAGGGCAGTGTTTTTCTGGTTTCCTTTTAAAGATACAAAACGGTAAAGGGTAGTTGGTTTGTTTTTCTGTTTTCCTTTTAAAGATTCAAAAAGGGTAAATGGTTCGTTTTTTCCTTTTTTTCCTTTTGAAGATTAAAAAACGGTAAAGGGTAACATTTTTTGGTTTCCTTTTTCATTCACAGATTTAAGAACGGTAAAGGATACAGGGTTTGTTTTTCCTTTTTCTTTATACAATTTTAAAATGGTAACTGATTGGACGGTATGTACACGGATCAGCAGAAGCTATAAAATCAGCTCCAAATGAACATGACCTGCTTGTAAATGTAAAGCTCATTATCTATTAAAAATAATACACTCGGGTGAAGTTTGGTTCATACTATTACACTTGAGATTATTGTGGATGTCCTACACTGTAAAAAGTAGCCATAATTTTACAGAGAAAATTATACGGAACTCCTCCGTGAACTGCAATTTACCGGTAAAAGACCGTTTTTCACAGGAAACAAGAAGAGTACCCGTTGATTTACGGGTGAAAGAAAAATGCCCGGTATTTTACGGTTCATTTTGGAAAATAACTGTTTTTTACTGGAGGTGTAAAAAATACCAATTATTTTACTGTGTATTACCGTAATTTTACGCCGAACACAAAATTGTCTGTAATTCACGGGTAAAAGACCGTTTTCCCCACGGGAACAAGAAGAGTACCCGTTATTTTACGGGCAAAATAAAAATGCCCGATATTTTACGGGTAATTTTTGAAAATGACCGTTTTTTACTGAAGGTGTAGAAAATACAAATTATTTTACTGTGTATTACCGTAATTTTACGCCAAACACATAAATTGTCTGTAATTCACGGGTAAAAGACCGTTTTCCCCACGGGAAACAAGAAGAGTACCCGTTATTTTACGGGCAAAATAAAAATACCCGATATTTTACGGGTCATTTGTGAAAATGACCGTTTTTTACTGAAGTGTAGAAAATACAAATTATTTTACTGTGTATTACCGTAATTTTACGCCAATATTCCGTTATTTTACGGGTCACGAAGAAAAAAATGCCCGATATTTTACCGACTATTTAGAAGATGTCCGTTTTTTACTGTAGGTGTGGACAATACAACATACTTTACAGTGTAAGTACCGTAATTTTACGCCAAACAAAAAAAAATCCGTAATTCACGGGTAAAAGATCGTTCCCTTACTAAAAACTTAGTAGGCCTACCCGTTAATTTACGGGAAGAAAAATGCCCAAGTACTTTATTTTGAAAACGTCCGTTTGTGACTGGACGTGTGGAAAATTCTCGATATTTTATTGTGTAAAAGCCGTATTTTTACGCCGAACGAGGAATTGTCCGTAAAAGAAGAAAAAAAGAAAGATTAGGGCCTACTTGTAATGAACGACAGACAGCCCATAAAAAAACATAGGCTAGCTCGTGAGTCTTCCACAACTTGATTTCAATTGGCATTTTGTGACCGCTCTCAAAAAAATTCTCACTGAAGAACTAAGCTCAGCAGCTACAATAATTCATTTTATCAATTTTATGATCAAATGCTTTATACTCAGCATACCATATCACATTTCCTGGTCTGTGCGTTCATGCTTGGATTGGATCGGCTGTTGCCGTGCATACGTGATGGATCAGGCTAATGTGCATGTACTGTGGTGTGTTAACGGTTGGACGTGCTGGCCCATTCTGGCAATTGTGATGTGTGAAGCTATTTATACTGGTTTAGGGGGTCCAGATGTTCGGGCCAACAACCAATCAGCATAGCCGTAGCGGCGAAAACGATTTGATTGGTCCTTAAGTTAGAAAGGTCAGCCAATGAGAGCATAATATTGGCAAGTCGCTTGTTAACCTTTTTGGAGGGAAATTTGTCTTGCTTAGCGTCACTTTGTCACAGCTTGTGATTGAAGCCAAACTTTATAATATTTGCTAAGGCAAATTGTCTGATTTTGTACTGTTTGGGTACATCTTTTGTTCTACTTTAACTTACACGTAGGTGGAACTTTGAAGGTTCTTCCCCCAATTTTCTTAATTTGTAGCGGCAGTGACATTATCACTGAGCAGCGATCGTTTTAACGATTACTTTTGCGTCGTCGTTCTCCTGCAGTTTGTAGCTTTTCGTCGAGCATAGTATTTACGTGCACGGCAGGCTTGTCTTTCCCGGCGGCGTCTGGTGTACACGTTGTACGCGGGAGATCTTTGTCGTGCAAAAGTGACTGTTTCATTTCATTTGAGGGGGAGCTACATAGATCGTCTTTTGCACTGTTGCAGTTTACATTAAAATTATAATTCCGTCTTCGTGTGTTGCTTCACTACTTGGTGTGGAGGTAGCGGAATATTCGCCGGATTTCTGAACTGAAGTTATTCGTCAGTTCGGGGCTGTCGTCTTTTGGTGCTTGCTGGAATTCATCCACTTTCATATGAGGCTCATCGTCAGGGTGGGAGACTACGGACTTTGACGGACGGCTTCTCCTTTTTTCCTGTTTGCGTCGTCAGGTTTCCACGAGTTCTTCGGACTCCAGTGTCATTTAACTTTAACTAGGCCCTATACTTTAAAATAACACTAGTTTTGTCGGCCTTCAATTTGTCTACCAGTACTACTACAGTACGAACTATTTCATAATTCTACACGAACATTAATTGAACTTTTCACGTTCGTCGAACTTTAATTTTCGGCATGCCGCGTTCGAAGCGGGCTGTTCGTGCACCCGCACGATTTGCTGAAGGAGGTGGAGTGCCGCCGCCCAAGAGGCAACGAGCAACCGGTGCTGCAACGGCCACCGGTTCTGTAGCACAAGCGGCAGAGTCCGGGGCGACTGCCAACTCGTCACCATCGACATCAGCAGGCCAAGGAAGAGACCGCGGTAATGACGGTCCGGGTGGTGAGTTGTTTGTTAATGGTGATAATAATAATATAAATGCCCAGGGTACAATATTAGCAGGTAGGCCAACAGACAAGCCGGATACTCTGCCTCATGGGTTGACTGTAAGCTTGCCTAGCCAAGCTGGCTTGCCACCGGCGGTTCCAAGTTACAATAAGGGTAAATCACTGGGCCTTGCAATTCCGTCTGCTACCAAAAAAAAAATTTGGGACGGAGAGTATATTGATTTTTCTCAGTTGTTACATGGAAACACTGTTCAACTCTTGGCTACCCAGCAGCAATCAGAGATGGTTTTTGCAATCAATGAAGGGGGTAACATGGTACTCAGGCCAGCTGTGCAGCCTAGAGTAAAAATTGATACTCTGGATAAGTGGGTTTCGGCTTTTCATGTTTTTATGGCCATATATTTGGAAAAACACCCAGCTCGGGCGGGAGAGTTACTGCAATATGCCGAGACAATCCGTTTGGCCGCTGCTCAGTTTCCCGGGCCGAGTTGGAGGGCTTATGATGAGCAATTTAGGCTACGCAAGGCGGCCGATCCTGGCACTAGCTGGGGCGACATGGACATGGAGCTTTGGGTAACGGTAGCCGCATCAGCGTCATTCCGGTCCAGTGCCAGTACTTTTGCGGGTAACATGAACACAACCCAATTTGGCAATGCTAACTATAGCCGCAACAATAACAATGATCGAGGCAGTGGTGTTTGCTATGCATTCAACAGGGTGCGTGGCTGCCAATACAGTCACTGCAGATATGCCCATAAGTGTAGCGTTTGCCTCCGCCCAGGTCATGGCGCTCTGGTGGTAGCCAGGGTAACAGGCAGTCTGCAGCCGCTGCTAGTTTCGCTGGTGACCGCTCGCTCAATGGTAGGCGTGCGTTTGGTAAGCGGGCGCCAATGACGCAAAATGGCGGAAAGCCGAAAGGCCAGCAAGCAAGTTTGCTAGCAGCGGCGACGGGTAAGCCTGCCAATTTTCGTGCCTACAACGCCAATTAAGCTTTTTGTGTTGCGTGACTGGTTAGAACGTTACCCTGATAAAAAGGCAGTTTCTGTATTACTTGACGGTTTTACTCATGGTTTTCATATTGGTTATTTAGGTCCACGGGTGTTTACCTTCTGCCGCACAGCACCCGCAAATTGTGCGTGGAAAAATCGCTAAAGAAATAAGTTTAGGCCGTATTGCAGGCCCATTTGCTACCCGTCCTTTGCCTAACCTGCAGTGTTCGCCGATTGGTCTTGTGCCTAAACAAGAGCCAGGTGCATTTAGGCTAATTCATCATTTATCCCACCCCAAAATAGGTGGGTCAATTAACGATTTTATTCCGCGTGATCAATGTATTGTACATTATGCTTCCTTTGACACGGCAGTTGATCTTGTCATGCATGCGGGTAAGGGTGCTTGGCTGGCGAAATCTGACATTAAATCCGCATTCAGACTGCTCCCTGTGCACCCGGAGGATTATGACTTGTTGGGTTTCACTTTTGATGGATTATTTTATTATGACAAATGCTTGCCTATGGGCTGTTCTATTTCCTGTTCCCTTTTTGAAATGTTCAGTACATTTTTAGAATTTCAGGTTAAGCTGATTATCCAATCACAGTTTGTTACTCATTATTTGGATGATTTTTTGTTTATTGGAACCTCCTTTGGGTCCTCTGGGGAGGCACTTTCAGCCTTTACAGATATATGTGAAAAGTTGGGCGTGCCCCTAGCACAGGAAAAGACTGTTGGTCCAGTTCAAGTTATAACTTATTTGGGTTTAGAGATTGACACTGTTTCCCAGCAAGTTAGGGTGCCTTTAGTGAAAATTCGTGCACTCTGCAGCAAAATTCATGCCGCACTGGGTAAGACTAAAATTTCCCTTGTTGAACTGCAATCACTTGTTGGTTCCTTGAACTTTGTTTGCAAGGCAGTGTCTCCTGGTAGGGCCTTTTTGAGAAGACTAATTGCTCTCTCTCGGGGGCTCACTAGGCCTCACCACAGGGTGCGTTTGTCGAAAGGGGCTAAGTTGGATTTGCTTATGTGGTTGGAGTTCTTGGACCACTTCAATGGTGTGTCCCCAATTTCGGCCTGTGCGTGGGACGATTCAGTAGAGCTGTATACGGACGCAGCTGCCTCTGTAGGGTATGGTGCCTTTTTTCAAGGCAAGTGGGTGCAAGGTCGCTGGCCTTCATGCTTAATTCATCAGCAGCCTTCCATTGCATTTCTTGAATTTTTTCCCTTGCTGGTTGCTGTGTTGTGCTGGGGTCCCTTGCTGGCAAATCAGCGGGTCCGATTCCGCTCTGATAATTTTGCAGTGGTTCATATAATCAACAGCCAAACATCGCAGTGCGAGAGGATAATGCATCTTGTGAGATTGTTTGTGCTGCAATGCCTGAAGTACAGTATTGTTTTTAAGGCAGTGCATATCCCTGGGGTTTGTAATGTATTGGCTGATTCTTTATCACGTTTTCAGATGGATCGATTTCGGGCTGCAGCTCCGAATGCCGATTGGGTGATGACACCAATTCCATCTCTTCCAATCCTCTGGTAGTGGGTGAGATATCTAGATTGTTGTCCATTGCTTTTGCCAAGAATTCTTACAAAACTTACTCCACCGGTTGGAATGCTTTCTTGGATTTCATGGGGCAAGGGTCGACGGCTCCCACTATGCCTATTACTTCTGCAATGGTTAGAGCATTTATTGCTTGGCTTTCTCTCAAAGGTTGTGCATCAGCAACTATAGCCACTTATGTAGCTGGGGTAGGGTTTTATCATAAGTTTCACGGTTATTCTGATCCAACAAAGGATTTTTTGGTTTCTAAATTATTGGAGGGTTGTCGTCGGGATCGTCGAGTGAGTGATACTCGGGTTCCAATTACAGTACCAATTCTCATTACTATTTTGGGGGCTTTACCTCATGTTTGTGATTCACGCTTTGAGGAGTTGCTGTTCAAGGCGGCAATGTTGTGTGCATTCTTTGGGTTCATGAGAGTGGGTGAGTTTACTGCCGATTCAGCAAATCATATTCAGGATTCTGTGTTACTGCTTTCAGATATTGTATTTAGTTCAACAGGTTGCGGGTCAGTGCTGGTGTCTTTTCGCACATGTAAGAACAATCAGGCAGGTCGACCTTTGGTAATCAGACTAGTTGGTACAGATGATGAGTCAATTTGTCCTGTTACGGCACTACGTGATTTTATCCAGGTTCGGCCATTGGTCACGGGTCCGTTGTTTTGTCATTTCGGTGGAACACCTTTAACACGTTATCAGTTTAATGCAGTGCTTCAGAGAGCACTAGGTTTTGGTGGACTGGGTGATCTGCGGATTCGGGCCCATTCCTTTCGTATCGGTGCTGCAACAGTTGCTCATAGCTTGGGGGTCCCACTGGAGGAGATTCAGCGTATGGGCCGTTGGCGTTCGGATGCGGCACTTACTTATATTAGACCCGAAGCAGTGTGTACTTTACCTGGTATTACTAGTATGGGGTAAAACATTATTAATTTGGGTTATCTCTCTCGGATTTGTGCAGGTAGCGTGTGGATTGTTGGGGATTCATTGGTTCGTTGGGCCCAGCGCTCACTGGCAGTCGGTGCGGTTCCTGTGCTGTGGCGGGGTAGAGGCGGAGCAAGGTTAAGTGACCTGTCGTCCCTACTTTCATCTATGCCCAAAAATGCCCCTCCACCAGCGGTGCTTATTATCCATCTTGGTACAAATGACCTACTCACTATTGATGTGTATTCCATTCGCCAATCAATTTCAATTTTCATGAGTGAAATTCGGGATCAGTTTCCAACTACTGTTGTTTTTTGGTCAGAAATTTTACCGCGGGTTTTTTATTTTGGGGCTCATTCGCAGAAGGGCATGGAGCAGCAGCGTAAAAAGATTAATCGATGGATGCGCACCTGCTGCCAGCGACATGGGTGCATGATTTTGCGTCATCCACAGTTCAAGTGGATGGAATTGTCTTTGTATAGGTTTGATGGGGTCCATCTATCCGAGGCTGGCAATGCCATGTTTTGTGACAATTTCGCTGACTGCATTAATAATCTTTCAATGGGAACTTGTTAATTTTTTGTTTGAGGTACTGTCACTTTTCTTGGGGCGTGCGTTGCACGTTTGGCAGTTTTTCGCAGAAAATGACAGAAAATAGTAAATGTATTATAATTTCATTTGTAGAAAAAATTGTATCACGTAATTTCTAGTTGTAATGGCCAAGGTTATGTAATTTTTCTTACGATAGTGCCATCCGTGTTTCGGTCGGGCTATCTTACCTGTCCCCCTCGTTTTCCAACTTGGGGAATTTATGATGTGTTACTAGGACTGGGATACACTTCTCTCTTTTTATCACTTATAATTAATGGTAAAGTTAGATTTAGGGTGCCCGGCGGTTCCGCCGGGGCCATTCTTCCCCCTCGTTTTCCAACTTGGGGAATAGCATTTTTATGTAGGACTTTTTAAATACTTCATTGATAGATGCACAGTGTGCATAGGTGAATGGTTCAGGCAAGGTGCGTGACATGTTTTTGAACTGTATTGGGGTCACTAGACCCCCACAATGTTCATGTGTGGATACACCTGAGCGTGGTTGTCCTAGCTCAGCTGTGTTTTATGTTGGTAAGGATGTGGTACCCCCCTTTCTGCATCGTTTATGTACATGTATGATTATTTTGTGCTTTGTGATCAGATGATTATGAAATAAAAGCAAATCAAACCAATTGTTACTCATCACTCTCACTTTTCAGAAAACAATTTAAAACAAGTTTGTAAATTCTGTTCGGAGAGTCAGAAAATTCACAAAAAATCGTTTCATTACATAAAAATACAGTCTCTGCAATTTTGTTGGCAACTCTCAAGCTGGCAGACCAAATTATTTTCATCTACAATAGACCATCTCGATTTTCACCGTGTTATCACCAAGTAACACAAGGTCAAACAAATGGTTGCATGGCAACAGCTAACCCCCCAAAACAATTTTTTTTTTGCCTAGAAATGAATATTTTGAAAAGTCAGAAAATGTTGTGTTGATCGGCCGTGGCGATAACAAGTGTGCCGCCCAGTGTGCCCCCCGGCCTGATAGGGTTTAATGTAGCTGTTGCGTGTACATGGATCAATTGTAAGGTTTTCGAAAAGGCTGGCTTTCTTTGCAGTACAATGTAGTTCAATGCAGTTTAAAGTCTAGTTTTTGTTGTTTAAAACAGTTTTTTTGAAGAAACAATGACTGTAAAATGTTTTTAAAAAAGAAGAACATTGTTTTGACACACTTTCTGAAAGTTGCTTTGCTGGTTCAGTGCTGTAAATTTATTTATATTTGCAGATGTACAAATGTGGTGTCTGTCAACATATGTCAACGTCTGTGAAATCATATATAAGACACTATCGCTTTCACACCAACGTCAGCAATATCACTTTTCCTTGTGGAATATCCGGATGCAACAGGGATTATAAAACATACAATGCCTTCAATGTTCATATGACAAGAGACCACAGACAGAAACGAATAGAGGCGAGAAAATCGAGACGGTCTATTGAAGATGAAGTTAATTTGGTCTGCCAGCTTGAGACTTGCCAGCAAAATTGCAGAGACTGTAGTGAAATTGTTTCGCATGCAAAATCTCACATTGATGAAGGTTATCAAATAACTTGTCCAATTGTGAACTGCAGCAGGAAGTACAAAGTTAAATCATCATTCACCTCACATGTATCAAGGAATCATCGACTTTCAGAACAACCTGTGGTATCTCATTGTTTGACTGATCCTACATGTACACGTAATGCTACAGAAACAGGAACATTTAATCTTGAAGACGGTCATGATAGTGCCAACACAGAGAACATTGATGGGGAGGAAATAATGCAAAGCGATGATGAACATGAAGATGGAGGTGAAACTAACTTTGAAGAATTGTACTTAAAAAATATGGCGTTGTTCTATTTGAGGTTGCAAACAAAGCATCATGTTTCTGTTTCAACCATACAAGTAATTGTTAATGAACTTGGAAGCATACAGGATATTCAGTCTTTTCATCTTGATGCATTTCTCAAATCAAGACTAAATGCAGCTGGTTTAGAAAGTAGCATTATTTCTTCAATATTAGAAGACGTTGAATGCCAAAATCTCTTCTCTGCAGGACATGAAAAGGGTACTGGTCCCCTTCGCTCACACTTCACACGAAAAGAGTACTATAAACAAAATATGTCATATGTTGAGCCCATAGAAATTACCCTTGGAAGAGATGACACTAACACCCCCAGACATTTCCAATATATCCCAATCAAGAAGACAATAGAGGCACTTTTTCAAGATGGTTCAATTCAAGATCAGTATCTTCACCCCCTACCACAGAAAGAGGGCATCTACAGTGATTTTCCCGATGGCACAGTCTTCAAAAGTGTAGAGTTATTCACACGTGTGCAAGACTCCATAAAGATCATTTTGTATCAGGATGCATTGGAAATCGTGAATCCATTAGGGTCAGCAAAGAAAAAACACAAAATTGTTGCTGTGTATTATTCTCTTGGTAACTTGTACCCTTATAATCGATCAAAGATTGATCCAATACAACTGGTTGCTCTGTGCAAAGACAAGGATCTCAAGTATTTTGGCCAAGAACGAGTTTTCTCCAGGATAATCAGTGATTTAAAAGACATTGAAGAGAATGGCGTTGAAATAGGTGTTGGACACCGAGTAAAAGGAACTCTTGTTGGCATTCTAGGCGACAACTTAGGAAGCCACTATCTTGGGGGGTTTGTGGAAAATTTCAGTACTGCCCATTACATGTGCAGGTATTGCAAAATTAATCGTGATGACATGTTGTCAGGTGATGTGAATTTGAATAAGATGGCAGAACGACGAACTCCACAAAATTATGATGCAGCTCTTCAACAACTTCATCAGCAGTCGGACAAAAGCAACTTTGAAGGTATAAAGCAGAACTCGATGTTTAACAAATTAAACCATTTTCATGTCTGTACACCAGGCCTACCTCCATGCATTGGACATGATCTGTTCGAGGGTATCGTCCAGTATGATTTGGCAATTTATATCAAGTGTCTGGTCAAGGAAAAGAAGTGGTTCACTTATGATCAACTAAATAACAGGCTGAAGCACTTCAAATTACTTGGAACAGAATGTTTGGACAAACCAAGCAATGTCAATCCAAATGGACAAAAACTGGGTGGCCATGCGGTTCAGAACTGGGTTTTGCTGCGCATTTTTCCCATGCTGGTTGCCAGTAGAATACAAGATGTAAACGACTCGGTGTGGAGTTTAATTTTGTTGCTAAGACAAATTGTTGAACTTATTTGTGCACCGCAAATCACAGGACCACAGATTGCTTATGTTAATGTGCTTATAGAAGAGTACATCACCTCTAGAATAACAATATTTAGTGAAGTAAGCTTGCGACCAAAACATCACTACATGACCCACTACCCTGAGCTCATCTTACAGTTTGGGCCATTAATTCATTTGTGGACCATGCGCATGGAGAGCAAGCACACCTACTTTAAGTGGTGTGCAAGGACTTGCAAGAACTTCAAAAACATAACATCCTCACTTGCTGAAACACATCAGTTGCTTCAAGCTTTTTACAATGCTGGATCTCTGTTTCAAAAGGAGGTGCAAGTAGATGGAAAATCAATTGTATTTTGCAAGGAATTGTATAATGAAAACATACAAGAAGCTGTGTCATCGTGTGGAGAGCTCCTTAATGGGAGTCTTGTCAGTAGCCACATTGTCATACGAGGAACCAAATATTCTAAAGGGATGTTTGTTGTGTTGGGGAAAAAAGATGGAGATTTAATACTTGGAGAAATTCAACTTGTAATTGTCAGTAGCTCAGAGCTTCCATTCTTTATCGTTGGTCTCTGCAAAGCCGTTTATCTGAGAGATTTAGGGTTGTGTGAAGTCCAACATGTACAGGCCAAAGAGGATAAAAAGGTCAATTGTGTTAAGGTAGAAAATTTGTTGGATCACCATCCCCTGTGCGGTTACAGTCTCGGCGGTAAAGTCGTGATTGCACTGAAACATGCTGTGTTAGATGCTGTTTAATTAATTGCAAAGATGTCAATGGTTAATGTCAATGACACCGAGGTCATGCGTGTGGTTGCCAAAAGTCCTGGATCCATTGAGTTGATTGAAAACATCTGTTCCCCAACTAGCTGTGAGTCCTGGGATGTCTTGCTGTCATTTCTGCGGTTAGATAATGGGAGATAAGCCCTTGCAAGCCCTATTAAGTGATTTATTATGTGTGTCAGACTGAGTGCCAGCCATCCGGAGCCGTGTTACGTAATAACAGGTGCCTCGTTGGAAGGTTAAGAAGTGAGATGCAATTTAGGACTGAGAGAAATTCTGGTCATGAGTCATGCTGCAGTTGGGTTTCATGTGCAGTTCCATGAAATGCTTTGTGTAAGTTTTTCAAGTTGTGTTAGAAATTTGCAAGGTTATTAAAACCTGTTTTTTTTTACGATTTGAGTTCATCGTTACATTTAATGTTTCCTTTCAGAGGCACACTTATTACATAGAAAATGTGTCACTTTTTGTGTTTGAGAGAGCTTTAAAGTTACATACATTTTTTGTTATGAGCTTCAAAGTAACATACATTTTCTGATTTATTTTTTCCTTTTGTGTTCTTTTAAAGTTGTTTTTATTTTATTTGAGTTCATCGTTACATTTCATGTTTCCTTCCAGAGGCACACTTATTACATGGAAAAAGTGTAACTTTTCGTGTTTGAGAGAGCTTTAAAGTTACATACATTTTTTGTTATAATTTTTGTTCTGATTTTCTTTGCTTTTTTGTTCTTTTTTGTTTGTTCTACGTATTGTTACTGTATATTCAAAAGCTTTCCAAACATAAAGTTATTTGAAAGTTTAGGCCCTATTGGCTAATAGTTATAGTCCTTTGTTTTTGAGTTTACCTTTTGGTTAGAGCACTTCACATATTACTACACGTGTACATGTACATGTTTAATTGCAAGTAACAAAATCAGAAAATTCAGATTGTTTACGATGAAAAAAAATCGAGCAGTCAATTAAATATTCACGTCGCTGTTACTTGGTTCATTAGTTAAGAATTTTAATCTAAAAACATGAGCTTTCTTATGGTACATATATGATTTGTCAATGTCATATAATGTATGGTGGTCAGAAAGTCATGTGTTAAGTCAATGGTTTTTTTGGCCAAAACAAAGAATAATAATATAAAAAAAAAAAAAAAAACTATTGACAGAAACAATAGCTGTTCCTACTAAAAGATCGGAACAGCTAATGAGATGTTGACCGGTCAACCCATTTGTTGAGATACTATTTAAATGACCCCAATGGGCAAAACATATCACTTGGTTATGACCAGAGACCTGTGAGTGTATTATTACAGGAATATTAATAATTGCTATTCATAAATAACCTAGATAGTTTTGATAATCTTATTGGTGGAGAGCAAGTCACGTGGGGGTGTTTAAACGGTTGATAAAGACATAGCTGGAGCTGTTTAAGACTGGTAATTTTAAGAAAAGCATTTGCGTTGCCCTAATGCACGTGCAAATGCTATCCAAGAACTTTCTTAGAGATGCATGCACCATTGTGACACGGACATGACAGAGCCTGAACATTGAAAAATTACAAAACAGATATTTTACAGCTTTCTTAAAACCATGCTGTTTCAAAAAGGGCATTTATGAATGGGAATATAAGAGTAGTGACTCATACTTCAATGGTAGTTTAAAACCCTTGCAGCGTTGCGGGCCATGCGACAAAGACCTCACCTGCGGCTCAATCTTTATTTTACATGGACGGTGACTTCTCTTTATTCCCCTAATAATTGAACACAATGATACTACATGTATTTACTGTTTTAGGCACAAAATGGACAGTTTTTGGTTGCTACATGTACCACTTATTGAAGAGGCTCTCCCTGGAGTGTTGGACGATCAGCTTGATGGGTTGAAAATGAAACTACAGGAACTAGGAGTGGAGTCAGCAGATGACCTTGTTTTGATCACCGAAGAGGATCTTGAGGGCCTCCTTCCCCCAATCAAGAAGCGTAAACTGTTAAAGCTTTGGAAGAGCAAAGGTAAGGCAATAACTTTACACATGTCTTGTATATGCTTACATGTAGCATTGTTCTCCAGAGGTTAAAACATAAAAATTGCACACGCTCATTATAAACTTCAATGTTGTGTTTAAATCTTACCGAGCAGTCTAGCGCACTGGACTTAAGCTCAGGACATTCTGATTTGCAGATTGTGGGTTCAAGTACGGGTCGTGACACTAATGTCAAACCTTTGTTTCTTCGTCCTTTGAATGGGACGCAAAGCCATGCAATGCACTAAAAGAACACAATGCACTTACTGTTAAGAAAATGGGGTTTCCCTGGTTTTTATGGCATGGTCTGGCAGCCATGTGCGCCAACTCACCTTAAATCTCTTTAAAGGGTTCTTCTTGGCAATAGCCACTAAATTTGATAATTCGGTGCCAGGTGTGTCATTTATACTATTAGTATAATTATTTTTTCAATTTTGTTTCACAGTTTCTAGTACCTACCTGTCGATATAAAGTGCACTCTTGTGATAGCTGCCGCACAATGAAATTGTACCATACAGGCCAACACATATTTCTGCCGAAAGTTAGGGACATTGGCTAAAGAATCAACCTACATGGTGAGGTTAATGCAAAATTGCTTTTTTGTAAATTTAACAGGACAGAATCTCCCCTCTGAGTCAGCATCATGTGTGGCTGTGGCTGAAGTTTCACAACTCCCTGGGACTTCACAAGAGTTCAGCGACTGGTCCGTAACATACAACATTCCATGGGAAAAGCTGCCAAAAGACCTTGTTACATGTGCCAAGAAAGGAGAAAGACCCAATCCCAGGGATCGTCGTGAGATGGTTCGCATTATTATAGATGATGTGATGCAGACTCTGAAAAAAATTCCTAAAAGAAAAGAGCTGAGAAACATTGCCCGTAAAATAGTCAAGAAGTATCCGGAATCACTTGCAGATGTAATAAATGGACAAATGATCGGGGATGGATCAGCAAGTCTATTGCAACAGTTTGAAAGCCGGAAGGAAAACAACACTCGCTCAATGGGATCAGGAAATCCAGCAAAGCAGAATTCCTCTGAAAAAGAGGGTGAAACATTGGCAAAAAAGAAAAGAAAAAGGGAAGTTGATAGCTTTGGCTGCATAAATTATCAGCCAGATTTTCCAGAAGACGTTACCCTGGCAGATCAAGAGGAGAAGAAACTTAGGCTGCAGCAGATGTATGAGGAAGCAACATGGAAGCTAGCTGAAATCGAGGAGTTGATGGCAGCAACATACACCTTGCAACGCAAGAACTTGATTGAAGCTACATGCATTGAAGCTGTACTCAAGGATTGGCCATTTCTCATTGAGGAACAGTGGCTGTTGGGCCACTTTAACAGTTTGACAGGAATTGACTTGGGTGCGAAACTTCATGATGAGTTTGTCAGCAAGGGATCAAGACTTGTCAAATTCTTGAAAACCAAGAAGACCCCAGCAAATCTCGTCAAAGCTGTTGGTGAAATCAACAACCCTTCTGCTGCAGTGAGAAGTGTGCCGAAGCTCCTCTGTTTATACTTCAAAGAAGATGTGTCTGCTTTGATCCATCATTACGATGTAAGTGATTTTGATGTTTTAACCCCCCCCCCCCCCCCCCCCCATCAACTATGCAGCAGGGCTCTGTTTCCGGTTTTAAATAATATACAATGGGAATAGGTCATGTTTTATGTTCAGCTTTACATTTTTACAAAACAGATTCATTTTAAGTTGAGTGATGCACTAACAAAAGTTTAAATGAGAAAGCAAAGCATGTTATTCTAAGTTTTTCCCACCTGTAATACTGAACATTCCTTCAGTCATGTCAGCGTCTTCTCTTCAAAACTTTCTTCAGATTTTGAAAACTGCTGTGCTTAACCCCTCCTAACTTTGATCACTCGAAAATTACAGGTAATTTTTAAGTTTTAAAGCAATTTGCAGTAACTTGTTATTCATGTTTACTTCTTTTACATGTGAACGTAGGATATGGCAACAAAGGAAGACGTTGAGGCCGATGTCAGCTTGCCTACAACCCCTTGCATTGCTATCCTGGGTAAAAAAAAATTTCTTTAACAATTCTGGAAAAGTTCAGCCTACCATGCCTACTTGAATAAGTTTTTAACTCAAAGAGGCTTGTATCATGTACTCTAAAAGCAGCAAGACAAATAAGTTTGTGGGCCAAAATACAGTCCCATACGGTATAAACATTTAAGCTTTTCGAAAAACTGATTGAACAACTCTGTGGATCTGCATGCCATAGTTTTTCTGCATTGTCCACATTTGCATTTAAACACTGGAAAAAAAAGACTTGAAATTTTTCGAACTTCATGTACATAACAAGACAGTGTTCCTCTATTATAAGTTGTCACACAAGCGCAAGTGGAATACGGAAAAATATAGCGCTTCTGCTTCCCATATCCAACGATATGGGACGCAGACACGCTCTATTTTTCAGTATTCCACTGGCGCGAGTGTGGTATCGAATTTATCTTCAAGCGAACGCGCCTCTTTTGAATTTACATTGACTTCTTATAAGCTGTATGTTTTTCCGTATAGCTTATAAAATATGTGCAATACGCGGAGTTAGATTTAAGTTTATATCAACTTTAGATCGACTAATCAGAATCGAGTGTTCAAGCCTGCTTGAAGATAATATGCTATAGAGACATACATGTAGATTAAAGAGTCTATATTTGTATGTTTGGAACATTATGGTTTGAAATAACATACTTCTTGAGTAAGGAAACTGCTGGGCTTTTTGACTAATTGATATCTAATAGAAAAACAAATTGGCAATGATAGATGAGGCTTCCCTTAACTTTAAGGTTTGTTAAAAAGCTTAGTATCTTTTTGCGCTGGAAATTATCCTGCTGCTTTGTCATTGCTCCGTTAAAGTAGTCTTTTTTTATTACATGCATTTCACAGGTGAACAGATCTTCTTATGCATCGACAAGAAGGTTGTGCATGGCCATCTAACATCAGTTGAAAAAGGCATAGCTATGGTGTTTGCCTCTTTTTATGTCTTCAACATAGTTTATCCCTTGACTGCATCCTCAACCCTAGACTTCATACAACGGTATGTCAATCCTCACAGTCACAGTTTTATACGATGACAAGTTTAAAAGTAACAGACTTGACTAAAATATTTGACTAGTATCGGCATAAAATTAAGGGGCATACTGTTTCTGCATTGTCTTTATGTGGTTTGGTTATCTGTTATGACTGAGGAATTAGAACAAATTGTTGTCCCAGGGAGAACAATTAAACTGTAACCCAAAGGACCTAAGCTCCAGTCTTCATTCATTTTCATACTTTCTAAACCATATGGGGCTTATCTAAAATTGTTTTAAGTCAAAACAACAGGGGCAAGCAAAGATAATTACTCACTACATGTATCTCTTTTATGTACACAAAGTGATCATGAGCTCTAAATGATAAGTAACAACACAGTGCAACCATTGGTGTGTTCAATTTATGTAATTTTGTTTTATGAATCAAGCAATTTTAGCCATGCATGTACATGTAGTCATTCATAAAGGCAGTTACAGGCCTTGAAATAACCCACGGCACAGACAGCACCACAGCAATTGCCTTGAAAGCACCATTTGTGATGTAGCTAAATGCAAATAAATGAACGAAAGAAGTGAACTAAAAACATTTTAAATTTAATTTCCTTACAGGGTGTTTGTTGGAATCAATCCTCCCCAAGGGAGCAAGGCTTTGAAGGGAAGGAAGTCGGGTGGAGAGGTTAGCAACAAGGTCTTGTCATTGGCGAATGACTTGACCATCTTTGAGAGTGATTGGGTGATGTCAGAACCTTAAACAGAGTTATACCAAGTTACAGATATTGGACACTATTGGTAATTGTCAAAGACCAGTCTTCTCACTTGGTGTATCTCAACATATGCTTTAAATAACAAACCTCACGAAGTTGTGTGCTTTCAGATGCTTGATTTCGAGACCTCAAATTCTAAATCTGAGGTCTCGAAATCAAATTCGTGGAAAATTACTTCTTTCTCTAAAACTACATCACTTCAGAGGGAGCCGTTTCTCACAATGTTTTATACTATCAACCTCTCCCCATTACTCGTTACCAATTGAGGTTTTATGCTGATAATTATTTTGAGTAATTACCAATAGTGTCCACTGCCTTTAAAGGGTGTGGGTACTTGTGGGAGGACACAAAACACAATGTCCACAGATTTACATTAAACTTACAGGGTTTGAAGATAATGATAATAGAAAGCTTCCCTTAAAATATTACTTGCTGAGGTGCTGTAGTTTTTGAGCAATGAGTAAAACAGTGTCACGAAATAGTTTTTGTCTCGGGAGACGAAAACTATTTTAGCATGTAAAACGTATTAACCAGTACTAGTATGGATTATACTAGAACTGGTTAATACGTTTTACATGCTAAAATAAATTATTTTCGTGACATTGTTTTACTAATTTCTCAAAAACTACAGCACCTCAGCAAGTAATATTTTAAGGGAAGCTTTCACCTATCATTATCTTCAAATCCTGTAAGTTTAATGTAAATCTGTGACATTGTACAACAAGGACCCAAACCCTTTTGGATTGGGGTACTTTTTCAAAATGTCCACAGATTTACATTAAACTTACAGGGTTTGAAGATAATGATATTGGAAAGCTTCCCTCCAAATATTACTAACTGAGGTTCTGTAGTTTTTGAGAAATGAGTAAAACAAGTCACAAAATAATTTTCGTCTCACATGAGACGAAAATTATTTTAGCATGTAAAATCCCATTAACCAGTTATGGTATTATACCATAATCATAGCATAACTGGTTAATACGTTTTTACATGCTAAAACTGAGACGAAAATTATTTGTTTTACTCATTTCTCAAATCTACAGCACCTCAGTAAGTAAAATTTCAAGGGAAGCTTTCTACAATCATAATCTTCAAACTGTAAGTTTAAAGGAACACGTTGCCTTGGATCGGTCGAGTTGGTCTTTGAAAAGCGTTTGTAACTGTTTTTAATAAAATGCAAATGGTTAGAAAGATGTTTTAAAAGAAGAATACAATGATCCACACACATTTGCGAAATTGCGAAAAAACACGAATGACTCCCAAAAATGGCCGACCGTGTTTGTCGACGAGGTTAATTATGTAAGGAATTTTACAAAATTTGCCACAGGCAGCACTTGCGCGTTTATAGTTTTGCGTTAAAAAGTGATTTGGCATTTTCCTTAAAGATAGACAACTTAACACTGTTACATCAAGTGGTATCATAGAAATATAACCTGGAGAACCTGAAGAATGCTTTATTTGCTAGCGCTACGCATTTCGCCTGTGAGACCAGTTTATGGACACACACACGGCCATTTTAATAAGGCATGTATGGCATTTTCACACGCTCTGATTGGTCCATGGATATGACAGGCGTATGTCTCTGTGATCAGCCAATAAGGTGACATAAACCACATGGTATTGATACGCTGCATTCAGCTTTCTTCGGGTACTATTTCTATGAGTGGGATCAATCTATTAGGCCAAATAAAAAAAGTGTTCTGTTTCCGATTACATGCCATTTTAAAAATAGGGTCGGTAGGTCAAAATTTCCCAGATTGCGCAAAAGTTTGTCAAATTTTTGCGCAATCAACAGATTTGCACCAAAACTTTCAAACTTTTGCGCAATTTGGGAATTGTGCACCGTCATGTACACACAATTTTTGTATTTTTATAATTTTTTATTTTTCTTTGTTTTTTTAAAGCCGAATAAAATGTTTAGGCTTGCGGTGTTAAGTTAGGGTCGTTCGGGAAACCAGAAACAGAACATTTTTTTTTTTGGGGGGGGGCGGCTTGGGGAAAAAAGGTAGACAGTTACTGAATGTAAATATGTTAATCCTTCGTGCTCATTCGTGTTGAATTAAATTGATGTTGTGAAACTGAAAATATATGTTGATTGACAAAATGTGGACTTATTCCTGTCTCTTAGTCTTTTTATAACATTTAGATTATGTTTGTCCTGACTTGGATCTCTGTTTCAAACAATCAAAGACAAGGCGAAATCTGGGATCAACAGCAAAAGTAAATGTACTTGACCAAGTTTAAATTTGTGACCTGATTTTGGGGGTCAAAAACAAAAATCCAGAACAATATCAATAATCAATGTTTAGTTGGCAAAATTACTGGAAGTCTTGATTTGTTCCGTAATTCTACAGAATTGTGTGAGGATTTTTTTAACGGAATAATTACGTGCATGGATAGGTTCCGGTAGCACAATTACAGAATTTGTTTCTTATTTCCATTTAATTTCCTTATTTTTAAGGAATAATTTCCTCACTGTTACGGAATAATTACGGAACCATGACATTTTTATTTTTTTTTCCCTTATTTTTAAGGAATAATTTCCATACGTTTACGGAATAACAACGGAACCATGAAAATTATTTACTTTTTCTTCATATTTTTACGGAATAATTTCCATACTTTTGCGGAATATTTACGGAACCATGAACATTTTTAATTTTTTTATTTCCATTTTTTTTACGGAATAGTTTCCATACTTTTACGGAATAATAACGGAACCATTAAATTATTTTTTTTTTTTTCATATTTTTACGGAATAATTTCCATACTTTTACGGAATAATTACGGAACTATGAATTTTTTTTATTTTTTTATTTCCATATTTTTACGAAATGTTTCCATTATTTATAAGGAATAATTTCCTTACTTTTACGGAATAATAACGGAACCATTAATTTTTTTTATTTTTTTTCTCCATATTTTTATGCAATAATTTCCATACTTATACGGAATAATTACGGAACTATGAAATTTTTTTAATTTTTTATTTCCATATTTTTACGGAATAGTTTTCATATTTTTACGAAATGTTTTTATTATTTATAAGGAATAATTTCCATACTTTTACGGAATAATAACGGAACCATGAACATTTATTTTATTTTTTTCCATATTTTTACGGAATAATTTCCATATTTTTAGGAAATATTTCCATACTTTTGCGAGTAAATTTCGGTGACTTTTTTCCGTAAAAATTTTGTCCCTTATTTTTTACCCGTAAAAAAAAAAACTTGTTTATTTTTTCCGTAATATATATTTTTTCCGTAGATTTTTTCCTGTAAAATGAAAAGTTCCGTTAAATTTTTTCTCGTAAATTTTTTTGTTCCGTTATTTGTTTTCAGTAAAATAAAAAGTTCCGTTAAAATTTACGGAGCAAAAAAATTGTTCCGGTAATTTTGCTGCCGTAACTTTTTTCGTAAAATAACGGAAAAACTTTTTACAGTGTACCACAAACAAAGAGAATCATTTTATTTTAATCTTACAAAGCAGAGTTACTTGTTTTTAAAGTGGCGGGCATCCCTGTCAGCTGATCCCTGTGTATACCTAATGTGTTCAATATGGCTGGTGTTATTACTTAATCCCCTGGCACCTTGGCCAGTGCTTTTATTATTCAGTTTTGTGAGGTTCTCTTATGTGTCCCCATCATATTTTTTGTACAGGATAATTGTTGTGTACATAATTCTAAATGCGCATTTTTTTACATTTATTTGGTATTTGTATTCTTAATCATTTTCCATTTGCATTTTTGTATTTACAGGATATTCATGTATCTATTCTAAATGCGCGTACGGAGTTATTCGCTTTCAGTGCTGTGTTGGTTTTCTTTTTTTAGTCTAGAGTATCATCTACAGTTAACATTTGCTGCGACATAATTTTATCTTTCTGTACTGTTTTTTACCTTGGAATTTGAAGGTTAATTACAGTGTTGCTATCAATATTCAGGCATTTGTAGAGCACCATCATTATAGTTGCCTATACCGAGGCGCTTAGCAAAGTGAAGGGAAAGGTTAAGACACATGAAATTACAGAGTTCAGTACAAATTAAGTGTTTTTTACCACAATTAATTAAGGAAAATCTGCGACTCATCAATTCGATTTTTTGTCCTTGCAGCAATCCCCATAAGTTCGCAAGTAATTTTCAAGTGATCAATTTTACGATCCCACTGTACCCCTTTGGGATTAATGTTTACAACTAAAAAAACTACTACTTCTAAAACAAAAAGGATCAAGTGTGTTGTGAGGCACATGGCTCGCAAAAGTGCAATCCAATAAAAATATTTAACAGCACAGAGAGAGCCATAAAATGCCATAATGTAATCGTGAGGTTAATAAACAAATGTACACATTAAGTTTTGTTTACGCTATTACTAAAGAACTTAAATTTGTGGTCAAATAAATCAAATACAACAAAAATTTCCCCTTTCACTTACTTAAATTTGTTGTACCTATTTGGCAGTGACAAGAAGTGTAAATCAAATACAACAATTCCCCTTTCCTTTACTTAAATTGTACCTAGGGGCAGTGAATACCCTTTTGACACAACTCTTCAGTTGTACTATTCCTAGATAGGAAATTATTGCACCTATGGGGCAATGACAAGAAGTGTAAATCAAATACAACAAATTTCCCTTTCCTTTACTTAAATTGTACCTAGGGGCAGTGAATACCCCTTTGACACAACTCTTCACAGTTGTACTATTCCTTGATAGGAAATTGTACCTATGGGGCAGTGACAAGAAGTGTAAATCAAATACAACAATTCCCCTTTCCTTTACTTAAATTGTACCTAGGGGCAGTGAATACCCTTTTGACACAACTCTTCAGTTGTGCTATTCCTAGATAGGAAATTATTGTACCTATGGGGCAGTGAATACCCCTTTGAATACCTGCCATAACCAAAACTAAAATAACAGTTGTACTATTCCTAGGCTTCGTGTTATCTTTTAATGACTGTTTTTTCCTATAGAACATCTAGTAATCTACCGGACGAGATAGAGCAGTTGGATGCCGAGGAAGCAAGTTCATGCAGAGAAGATGGTTTCGAAGCTGCCTTGTTACTAGCCTTTTGTCAAGGCCATCGTGGCTTGGACAGCTTTGTAAACAGTGCACCGACTGGAACGAGAGTCCACGCGCGCGAGCCGAGTGGCGAAGCCACGAGGGCCTTTTCCAACTTGTTTGCGGTTGTTTTAATGAATTATTCATGAAGTATGAAACGTGCGTTATGCACTTCTGATTGGTTTGGACTTTTGCTACCGTTTCGGGTAGCAAAAGTCGAGATTATAAAGAAACACATAAGAAACCGCAAACAAGTTTGAAAAGGCCCTCGTGGCTTCGCCACTCGCGTGCGTGGTCTCCCATTTCAGTCGCTTGGGATCGCGGCTCTACAAAGCTGTTCAAGCCACGAAGGCCTTGACAAAAGGCTACCTTGTTACCTACAACAATGCCATCCATGTCTTTATTTCAAGCCTCATGTAGTATCCCGACCAATCCTTCACTGCTACACCCAGGAGATAGTTCTAGTTCGGAGATAGTTCTAGTTCGGAGGTAGATCAGTCCATAAAAAATTACCTAAATAAGTCGCAAAAGAAAGAGGATGACATCGACCATTTCTTTAATTTCGTCAAGCAACTTCTCCCTTCCAAATTCATCAGATTGAACATGGCGCTTAACTAGAAGTTCTTTTCCAGACACTCCAAAAGTTAATGCAAATTAACATAAGATGTTGGCAAATGGCAAATCATTGGTAACTCGTGTTAAAATTTTAAAGAGTTCCATACGTTGCAAGTTACAAAGCTACATTATTTGATCTGAATAGAATGGACATTATTTGCAGACGTGAAAAAGAAATTGTTCAAAGTTCCTAAAATAGCCTACTTGGCCCGCAGTCGTTCGTTGCATTGTTTACGTGCACATTAGTCAGTGATTGCGCAATACCATCAGCAACCTCTTGCACCTTGTGACTTCATAAATTTTATAACCAATCAAATGCCCTCGGCGGCCTTTGCATTTTTTAATAGTAAAGCTTGTAACTTTGCAAGCTTTTTGTCAAAGTGGTAAAAAAAACGTACCTAGCATTTTTGGAAAACATTTTTAAAACTATGTCTGGCTGGGAGAAGACGTGGTCAAAAGCGTGAAGATTTCGGGACTCCTGAAGGTTGACACAATAATTTGAGAAAGCAGAGTGTAGGCACATTATCGCTCATATAGGCTTGCATTTGTCATAGTAAGGTCTGTTCGCACGTATTTAACCTAGAATGGCTTTTTACGACAGGAGCCGGGATTTAAATGTTTAATGTGCATGATATTTAGATTGTGAAAATAATTTGTAACTTAATTCAATTCAATTCAATCAATATCTATTTCCACATTGGAAAACAAACAATAAGTGAGAATAATAAACAGATTTAGAGTAATTATTTAAATCAAAGACAAATCAAGAACTGATTGAGAAATAAATAATTAATGAGAACAAAAACAATATTGAGATCAGAAGCCAAAGGAGGCCTGTAGTGAAATGCCTATTGACAAATACAAAACAAATTACAGCAGAAACAAAATATGTAAACAAAAAATAACAATAAGTTGAACGAGAACAATATTAATAGTGATAATAACACTAAAAAGAATAACAGAATAACAACAAGTTTTTGGGGCTCGAATTCTATCTTTCACTTTGTCACAGTCACTTCTTTGATGAAGACGTACACAATTTTTTATCCAGAATTTTGTATTTTTACAACAGAATTGTTTGCAAAAAATTTATTCAAGACGAATATTGACGGTTTTTCGTCATTTGTGACGATTTCCTTCAAGACGATGCATGCCGTAAGCAACATTTTAGGTTCTAGCTGCTACAATTTTGACGTTCCTGTGAATTTTCTTTCACGTTATTAACTGAATTTAAACGCATAGAAATTTAGAAATTTCTATAAGCGTCATGCCTCGGGTTCGTCGTCGTCCAGCTCGGTTGTTTAATTGTTAGAAGAGGAGACCGGCGTACCTGTTTCCGGACCCATCAGCGGGATGAGTGGTTTGACAAAGGCAACAAATGCCAGACCGGCCCCGCAGAAGAAACGTTCGTCATCCTCAACAAGGTCACGTTCAGCGGATGTGCCAGTGATGTCCGCCGAAGTGTCGTCAAGACCGACAAATCATCAGGTGGAGATGGCACCCAATGTAAACACACCTGCCCAGGCATGCCAGGGTGATGAGTATGATGACGAGCAAACTTCAGGAACAGGGGGAAGATTCGTTTCTGTTCAGCCTTTTGATATTTTAGAAGGCAATATGCCGCAGAGTCTTACCAGGGTAAATGATGTTGGCACCCCCGTAGGCTACCATGTATCGCAAGCTCTCCAATACAAAATCTGGAAGAGCGCATATATTGATATTTCGCTTCTTTACAGCGAAAATGCGGGTTCAGTTCTTGCGAAGGCGGGTGATGGAGGGGATGCTAACTTGTCATTGGCAATTGTTGGAGGTAATGTGGTGGTGCGTAAGCCCGAGGCAGCTCACACAAAACTGGAAACTTTTGATGCCTGGCAATCGGTATTTCATACTTTCATGACAATTTTCCTGGCCAAACACCCACACGACTCAGCAGAGCTTCTAAAATTTAAAGATATTGCTGATGCTTTGTCACGTTTCCAGATGAGTCGGTTTCGTTTGGCGGCCCCCTTGGCAGACGCAGTCATGACAGCGCTCCCTGCTATTCCTCTTCCTTGGTAGAAGACGAGATGAATCGTTTATTGGCCGCATCCATTGCACCAAATTCGCATAAGGCATATGCTACTGGATGGAAGGCATTTTGTAAATTTCGACAGCAATCCTATGAAGTCATGGGGCCATTGGCATCAGTTACGGAGGTGCGCCAATTTGTTGCGTGGCTTTCTTTGCGACGCCTTGCCCCTTCCATAATTGCTAACTATGTGTCTGGCGTCGGTTACTTTTCTAAATGGCAAGGGTTGTCGGACCCTACCAAAGATTTCATAGTTTCCAAATGGATTGAAGGTTCTCGTCGCGGCGGCGGTGTATTGGACAGTCGTGTGCCGATTACTTTGCCGATGCTTGAGCGTTTAATAAATGCATTGCCTGAAGTTTGTGCCTCTCAATTTGAAGTTACAACGTTTAGGGCTGTTTTCATAAGTGCATTTTGTGGTTTTTTGCGCGTCGGGAAATTTGCCTTGTGTGCTAAATCTCGAGGGCACGAGTATGTTTTGTCATCTGAAGACTTGCAATATTTTCAGTCCGATCCACAAACCTATGTTGTTGATCTAACGATTCGGCATTCCAAGAACAATCTAGGGGTTTCACATGATGACATCCGTGGCATGGGCCGTCTGGTGTACCCCCTTGTTAGGGTCTGGTGTACCCGCTGTGTTGGGGTCTGGTGTACCCGCCATTTTTGTGTGTGTTCGGTTTACCAAAAACATGCGGTATACGGCACAAAAATAAAAACAGTTATTTTCGACTGTGGCATTAATTCACAACATATGGGTATTTTGTTATTATTGGAGTCTGAGTATAATGAAATAGGAGGAGTTTTGAGGAGGGACGACATGAATATTAAAAACTCCACAGTTCGGTACCAAGGCAGGAATGCATAACAGAAAGAAAGCTAAGCTGAGTGTTTTGAAACAAGCAGTGTTTAAATGTGGTCATGCAACGACCCACAGACGGCTGAGTTTTGAATACCCTTTTTGTCACCATTCCACAGCCATTGTTCTGATAGTGTATGCTGTGCGGGTGACAGGAACGTAAAGATTGTTAACAGAATGTGTACTGTACTCATGGGTATCATGAACTGCTGAAAAGTAGGATAAAAAGGTAGAAGGAAGAAGTTTATTAATGTACCTATACATGAATATCCCGATGTGAAATTTGTTGATTTCGGTAAGAGGTAATGTGTTGAGCCTAAAAAAGAATGGTGCGGTACGGTTTTGAGGATGTGAAAGTGTGCAAATTCTAATGGCTCTAACAACATTTACTTAATGTTTTGCCAGTCATCATTGCACACCAAGTTTGAGGTTGTCTGCTTCTCCTTACTACTTCGAAGAAGGCAAAGAAACTGACTCTCCTTTATCGAAATTCATATGTACTTGAGGTGAACCAGAAACTCCCAACAAATCTGTATATATCATCGTCTCGTGAAAGAGAGATGCAGTTGGGAGATCATGAGATTTTCAGCCGGTATTTGAGAATGTCACCTACAACATACGAAGAACTCTTGCAACTCACGGTCCCCCATACTTCCAGTTTCAGAGAAGGAGTGCTTAACATCGACACTGAGGTAAGGTATGAATTAACAGTCACCAAAAACAAAAAACATTGCAATTTAAACAAATTCTTAGAATAAATACTTTTTATTTTCCAGACACATTACGCCAATGCAGGTTTACAACTTTACTAATAACATTTAACCTCGAAAACTTATAAAACAGTTATACTTTCATAACGAAACTTTGTAACATAAACAACAGAATATGGAAAGTTTTATGACAATTCATAAACAATTGATATGTCGGTAAATTTATCCCCCCCCCCCCCCCTGCTTTCCAATAATGTACCTACTGGGACATAATTCTTACAGCGAAAACTTATTTTGAACCAATGCATAGATGGGGTAATTCAATTCGAAAGGACCCTAATTTGGCAAAAGTAGCATCTTTCTAATATTAACAAGAACTTTAATTTCTCTTTTCACATTCAAGTCTCCTGAATCAAGCCAACTTGCGCTTTCGCAATGCGAAACGAGTTTGCGAAACGAGTTTGCAAGTGGGGAGTCTTGAGAGGCCAAGAACACCCTTCAATGAAAATGAATGGCGCAACTGGAAATTTCCAACTGGCTAGGGTGCTATGGATGGGAAGGATATTGTAATCCAAGCTTGCAAATAGCGTTGTATTGATAGCTGTTCGTGATGCCGATTACTGCTTTACTTTAGCAGATATTGGTGGTCCGGGTAGCGATATTGACACTAGTGTTGTAAACAACTGCACATTTGGAAACAAGTTAAAATTGCCAGGTACAGTTCGTTTAATGTCATTCTAAGGAAACTACCTTCCAGAAGGTGAGTGTCTCTTCAATAACAGACTATCTAGAGCTCGAAGAATCTTCTAAAACGCATTTGGGATTCTAGAAGCGAAGAATCTCTTTTACAGACTACAATCCTTGCCAACGTGAACGAAGTAAATGCAGTCAATAAAGCCTGTGTTTGCCTTCATAACCATTTTAGGAAAAAAGACTTCAGTTTACCAGCCTGTCAAAGAACATATTGTCAAGACTATGACCCTTCTAACAGATTCCAAACTTCCTGTTATCAGAAGGTTAATCAAGTGGATGGTGAAATGCATACAGCTTGAAAGCATCAGAAATTGGTGCCCCGGTCAGCCTTTTTACCAATCCAACATTCGTATTGCTGACGCCAACCTCTATCGAATATCCATGAAATTGCCGGACAATTGGATTGAGTAGCCCATTTCTGATGATTACACAAACTGATTGTACTTAAATCCCAACAATTGTAAATTCAATATATTTATATCTTTATCAATGATTGATTTTGAATAATAATCGAGGGGCAATGCATAACTCTGTTTGTTCTTTTATTTCAGCTAATATAGACGAACCGACCATGTCCTTCAATCATTTCTTTTAGCCAACAATTTGGAAGACCTGTGACATATTGGAGGCACCACCCAGATGAATCTAAATAAGTAAAATTTACCATTGTTTTTGCCAATGTTTACCCTTTTTCGAGAAGTTTAATCTACAGAGTTATTTTAACGTTTGCATTGCGTTCCTTTCTTGTTTTTATTCAATGCTGTGTTTGTTTATTCATCATGACGTTCTATTATTCAATTTGTTTTGCCGGAGTTAATTGATAGCGATAGATAATAAAGGGATAATAATGCAATGATGTTTCACTATGTTATTTTAACAGGGATAAGGGTAATTGCTGGCAAAAAAGCCTGAAACGCTGGCAAAAAAGCCTGAAACGCTGGCAAAAAAGCCTGAAACTACATGTTGAATCAAAATTTTAGGAAGTAGGGCCTATACGTATTCTGAAATGATGGCGTTTCTACCTTTTTTATTACCACTAGGGAGGGGTTGGAAATCAAATGGCTTTTATTAACAGTGTCCTAAGCACTAGTGAAGTAGATCAAAGGGTAGTGGGAAAATGAAAGGCTTTTTTATTCACCAAAGTGGGAAAATGAAGGGCTTTTTTATTCACCAGGCTTAAATTGATAGATAGATGGATAGATAGATAGATAGATAGACTTACAACCTGCATATCTCCCTTAAAAATTGAGAATTTTCAATCGATTCGGTGGCAAGTTTAGTTGTTCAAAATAACATAAGCCGGCGAATCTGTTTTTAGTCAAAGCGCTCGCTCCGAGAAATTATGTCTGCGCATGGTATGACATTTGATGATCTGAAGTCCGTTGATACTAGCTATTGGTACCAAGGTTATTGACGCCATAGACAAAAAGAACTTGAATTGATCATACTGGCGACTGAGGATAATTTCAGCTAGAAGAGAAGTTAGACAGAAAGAAGGCCATTATTGCAATCGCCCCCAAAAGGCTACCAACTTTGTAATGAAACAAGAATATTTCCTAAAGCCAAAGAATGAAGTTGACCTGTTTGGAGAAGCGGTCGATAGACTTCAAAAGCGCATTATGACATACATTCGGGCACAACCAACGACCATCCACAACTTCAAAGAATCACTGGTCCCGCTCAACAATTTTTTGTTACAACTTTGGAGAAACATGGTCACAAAATGAATGAATGCAATTCTCCAAAGAATCCAACGTAAGCCCTAAAGAAAATTCCCATCAACAGTCCAGACCCCCCCCCCCCCCATAAGTTCGGGAAAAGGCAACGGGCAGCTGTAGAGAGGGCAACAGTTGCTCCAAACCAACGAGTCTCACACTTACGAACACTCTGAAAGGGTGTCAAGGCAACACTTCAGACAGGATATCAGAATGCACTGTCCCCAAAGGTGTCGTCGCTAACTAGGCAAACTACATCTAATAACTGTATATAGATAGCAATTTTAAGCAATTGCTTACTTTCTTAATTCTGATGATTGAAATTTCAATCTATTAGAATTAAATTTCACCCTTTCACAGATTGCCGTGAGGGAACTCTTCCTGGATTCTCAATCCTAAGCTGGGTCAGAGCATGCACGAACCCCCCATACACAAATGGTACAATCCTTACAGAAATTGAACACATGTAGATTCAATACATTGCTGCTTTAATTTAACACATTCAGCTCAAGTAACACAAGCAAAACAAGTAGAACGTTAAATTCAAGTAAAACGTTAAATTCAAGTAAACATCAAATTCAAGTAAAACTTTTTAAAAAAATTCAAGTAACCCTAGTTCAAGGAAGACATCATATCTAATGAATGCTTTAAGCTCAATGAGCAAAATTTGGTTGTGTACTTGCATCATCAGTTATTGGTGTAAACTGTTCGAGGTACATTGTAGGTGTCTATGAAATTGCTAGCGAAAATTTTAAGAGGTGATGAGAAAAAACAAGCAGTTTGGAAGTTTGGAATCAATATTATTTTAGGGAAATTGACTCCAATCTTGTCAGAATTAGCTCTTATTGGTAGTTTTTACATGAGAAGTTTACATAATATGTAGTTATGGGGTTTTCTTTGGTCATCATTTATTAACACGCAGTGTAAGGTACTCCGTTCCAGTTTCTATGATTACAGCCCAAAATTCCCTCCACTTGGTGAATACTTCGTTTTGTGCATTCTTGTACTTCAGTCCAAATTACAAGCTGACGTTTGGACAAAACAAATAACTAAACACTATCCAGCTGAAGGATTCAGAATAGACCATGATATGATAAAGTCACCATTGAGCTTCCGAGCACCTTTGACCCATCAGCTATGCGAGATTAACGTGGGTAGTTTTGTGAGATTGTTGTCATACCACTTTTTTAACCTCCCAAAAACATATTGGTGGACTGATTAAATTTAAAACTATCAATGTTATAAATAAAATCTTGAAACTTGAATGTTATTAAACCTCCAACATCAGGCTCGAAGTGTCAAATTGCAAATTATTTTACGCTGACTGTGTTTTGCAAACTGTGTTAACTGAACTAACAAACCGAGGCGCAAAATGTTTAATTTGTAAGTGCCATGAGCTCGTTTAGTTGATTGCTGTTGACCTGCTGCTTGATCACAACATGATGGAGAGGTTAAAATATGTGTTTCTTAAGTTCTTTGCGGAATCTCCACCAAATTTCGAGATTGCAGAGACAGCTTGGTTTAAGAGGACGACAAAAAAGATGACAACTGTGATCACTGGGTTGGGGCAGAGGTGATTTGTAATTGGCGTAGCCGGAAATCGTCATCAACAAAATTCCTCGACAACGGCAATAAGCTGAGCTAGGACAAGAGTAGGCCTAGCCAGGTTGGACTCTCAATGCAACGCAACGGAGGAGACTAACCTTGGCTTAGTCTAGGCCTATATTATTTGTCAGTCCTTGGCTAGGTGTAGGTCTATATTAATTTGTCAGTCCATATGTGTGTGGTGGGAGGTTTATAGGCTAAGGAATAAGGTGGAGAGACTCACGGACTTGTCTTGCTTAGAAAGTATGTTGTGTATGTATGTTTCTTTGTTTGTTTGTGTTTTCGTTGTATTTTGTGTGCTTGTTTATTCTGTTTGTTTGGGGTAATTGGTTTTTTTTATTTTTAATGCACAATTTCCCTCACGTAGCATTCATTAAGGAGACCCTGCGCTCGATTTTACAAAGCACACAAGATTCATCTGATTTGGTAGAGTCTGACAAAAGATGACAGAATAATTCGGACACTAGCCTGATCACGGTTAATTGAGTTTGCTCAAAGGCCCTTTTCCAGACTATTAATATACAATACTTATCGGTTGAATTTCTTTGATAAAGAATAATAACCCAAATGTAGAGTACTTCGATTAAAGAGTTGTTGTAAATCTGAATTAATGTCATTACATCTAAAGATCAATCATCACTTCTCAAGACAACGAGAGAAGTCAGACCATCAGGCAGGAAGCAAGCAGAGTCACTGCAAATGCCGCCAAAAGAACCATCAAACAAAGCAAAGTTTTCGGCTCATTCAACAGAGGTAGGATGTTGTGGCTTAAAGGTAATTACAGCTTAAAGGATTTGCATGTCCAATACATACAACAACGATGATTACAACAAATTACAGTTTGCTGTACACCCTATTTTTGTGCTTATTCATGTTTGCCCCCTTACATCAATCCATTTGTTGATGTTTATTTTCAGATTTCATATATATTGTACGGAGAATTAGGTCCCAAAGAGCGTTAAAATCATGTGGAGCAGCAGCAACCTGGCAAAATATCTTAACACCTTAACAAACCATTGTTGTCGTTGCCACGAGTTCACGTTGTTGCAGTTGAACAGTTTCGATCAACACGATTGTGGAAAAACTTATAGGAACTACCACTGTTTTGATAATAGAAGGAAACAAACTCATAAAATATTTGAACATCCCGCTCTTTTGTTTTTGTTATTATTGATTTTGTTGCTGTTGTGTTTTTTATTAAAACGCCTGATTGACAATTTTTTTATTTTTTTATACAGCTCACATTTAGTCAGTTTTAAAGGTTGAAGAATCAGCGGTGAAAGAGGCGATCAGGGCAAAGCTGAACACTGATTCAAAAATAAGGCCCGGCAATACATGATTAATTCAGAATAATCTCATACAGTCAGTCCGCAGCGCCCGCGTTAATGAGGTCAAATCCCGGATTTTCTTCGCACAGAGAAAACCACAGCGAGCGCGCGAGAAACGTTCGTGAAAGAACGAGACTTCGACCGGCCCCTGTGTTTATCGTACCATACGCACTGTACGTGTAGTGTCCAAGATGGCGTGATGTGAGTCTGAGTCGTTAAATCTCCTTTCTAATGATGTAAGTTTTGACTATTTTTGATGGAATTTACCTAACTTTAATCACTGTCAAACAAAGAGTAATTTCTCAGGATTATTTTGAGGTGGTACTGTACTTTTTGCGCCCTGACTGGACTACAAAAAATTGTCGGGAAAAACTTAAGATTCGGGTAGATGAATGCCCATGGGATGCTGTCTTTTGGTATGTGTTTTTCTGTGGGAGAGTTCGTGCATGTCTATAGCAGGGAAAGTAATCTGCACGATTTCGCCATTTTTTGATTTTGTCGGTCGTGTTTACGACGACGTCCTGTGGGTTGTGTGTGCGTTGTAAAACCATGTGATACAACGACATGGCCAATGTAATTATATGCAAAAGGCTGTAATTACGACACTAAATATATATCAGATAGCTACATAATTTTTAGTATCCACTACACAAAACACAGTTTAACTTTGTAATCGTATTTATTCATTTTAATTTTATTAGAATATAAAATAACTACACATGCACTTGGAAATTTATGGGAAATAGGGGCCTAAGTTAAAGTAAATTAATAATAATTAATAGCCATTTTGTGAAAGCTACAGCTTATTTTTTTTTGGGGGGGTTCTAATACATTGATTCCTCTCTGAAGACTGAATTGAAGTTAATTTTAAGTATTAACAAACTCAATGGCTTTTGACTTTTGTTCTTTTTTAGAAGAATTGACAATTATTGACATGATTAATTAACCTTGTTATAACTAAAGCACCTCCATCCATGCTAAAATTATTTTTAAAAAACACACACAAAAGAACACCGTATTAAGTAGTGCAGTTTTACATTGATTCATTTTTTCCCCATGTACGTATGAAATTCAAACATGTTTGGATTCTGCAAAAATATTTATTTATTAAAAATGGACATTTGTTTTTAGTATTAAATTCATTCCAATCCTGAACCCCAGCCTTGAAACCAACACAAATCAATCATCAATTTTAGTTTCACATTTTCGTAATACAATTTTAAATTGTGTCGGACTATGAAAATGTTGTTTCCATGAGTTTTTTGAAAATATTTGTCCTGAAGATTGGTATTTATGGAAACTAGTTACAATAATCGTACCCCTCCATCATCTTGACGGAATTGTATCCCCCCATCCTCCCGACGGCATGAAGAGTTACGATTATCGTAACTAAGATGGAAACATGTTCAGAAAGTTTTGTTAACAATAGCTCTTGTGCTTTTCTTTATTTGCAGGTTTCAACAGCCAACCCCGTCATGGCCACCGACTCGATAAAGGCCCCTCATCAGCTCGGCCAATTCAGCCAGATTACGGAAATACATACTCGATCTCTCTTCGACAGTTGGTACTTTGCAACCAACCCCATACCAAGTCTGGCTGTGCAAATTGGGTTTGCTTTGCCTTTCATTGTTTGCTAATGAATACGAGAACTAAAAAAGAATCATGAAGGAAGTTATAAACACAAAACACACACACACCTAAACATGATGATTTTCAAATCCTGAAACCTTTATTCTTTTTAGGTCCTTAAAAGATGACATTTAAATTCAAAGTATGTACATGTAGTGTATTATTCCAAGATTTGTCAGTTAAATAAGCCATGCACTTAATTAGCCTTAGAAACAAATGATGACAATGATTTTTTATTTTTTATACTGACTTACCTGAGAGTTGTTATATGAAAGTTGCTGAAGCAGCAGAACAATTGATTTATTGCATATAGATTACCTAATGTATTTGTATTTACTATATGTTTTTTTGCATATTATTTGGTTGACAATAAATTTCTGTTTTAAAATTGAAATATGAAATAAGTGTACTTGTGAATATTTTTTGTTGATTTCTGTATTAATGGACATTATAATTTGGGTTTTTATAACCTTATAGGCATTATAAGGGTTTCGATATAAAGTTTACTTGAAAATATGGGTTCAGTAGGTTTTCTGTTGCTAATAAAAGCTATTGAAAACGTAGTAAAGAGATCGCGATTAATCCAGTACATAATGTACTGTGATTGTACATGTACATCCGGGCCAGTTCACACAGCACGTCTCGATCAATCAGAATGCAGGAATTACATGCGCGATCATGGCGGCTTTTTATGGGATGACATTTTGGAATACCGTCAGCATTTTTTGCGCCCTGACTGGACTACACAAAATTATGACAGAAACTAACTATTTTCTGACAGAGTATGACATTTTCTATCCATCAATGTAAGTATTGGCGTGTGGGAGAATGTGTAAGAGAGAAATATTGTGATGTAATTGTGTTCGTTATGTTTCGTGTTGAAGCAAAATTTGACGATCAAAATACACCACTAAAATGTCAGTGAAGTAAATTATTTTCAAAGCAAAATGGATGATACACTCCTAATCTTAGCAATTGTGTGAACATTTCTGTGAATTAGCACCTAAAAACTGAGAAACAACACGAATTCCACGAACGGTTCCAGCTCATTAAATATTGTTGTGAAAATGACACTTAGCTTAGTGTTTATTGATTATTAGTTATTAGTTGTTGATTACCTGCAGACAATGCGCTCTGCAATCCGCGCCACATTGAACGCTCGTGCATTTTACACTTAATCACATCTGCTGTGCGTGAAATAGAATCGCATGTGTAAACAGCGCACACTGTAACGTGCGCTACAGCTAGCTAGCCGTCCGTAAAAAATAATTCTGACTTCCCACAATGCATCGTCAACTTTTCGTAACAAATGTATAAAATTAATGTAATAAAAGGAACCCCTCAAAATTGTTTTTTAACAGTTTTCATAAAACAAATATTATGTGTTAGGAATTAGTATTTATATGTTATGTTTTTGAGTTGTATTTTACAAATGTATTATAAAATACAATGTTAGAATATAAATGTTCTTTTGCGCCTGAATGAGCGGCAGCCATTTTGTTTGTTTGATACGTTTGTTGCACTGATCTCTTGTCAGTATATAGAGATCAGTGGTTTGTTGTCGTGTCGTGCGTGATGTTCCGAATGTGTGATTTTACGTTGTTGCGGTGCAATGCATTAAGCTACTTCTACTTCTACTTCTACTTCTACTTCTACTTCTACTTCTACTTCTACTTCTACTTCTACTTCTACTTCTACTTCTACTTCTACTTCTACTTCTACTTCTACTTCTACTTCTACTTCTACTTCTACTTCTACTTCTACTTCTACTTCTACTTCTACTTCTACTTCTACTTCTACTTCTACTTCTACTTCTACTTCTACTTCTACTTCTACTTCTACTTCTACTTCTACTTCTACTTCTACTTCTACTTCTACTTCTACTTCTACTTCTACTTCTACTTCTACTTCTACTTCTACTTCTACTTCTACTTCTACTTCTACTTCTACTTCTACTTCTACTTCTACTTCTACTTCTACTTCTACTTCTACTTCTACTTCTACTTCTACTTCTACTTCTACTTCTACTTCTACTTCTACTTCTACTTCTACTTCTACTTCTACTTCTACTTCTACTTCTACTTCTACTTCTACTTCTACTTCTACTTCTACTTCTACTTCTACTTCTACTTCTACTTCTACTTCTACTTCTACTTCTACTTCTACTTCTACTTCTACTTCTACTTCTACTTCTACTTCTACTTCTACTTCTACTTCTACTTCTACTTCTACTTCTACTTCTACTTCTACTTCTACTTCTACTTCTACTTCTACTTCTACTTCTACTTCTACTTCTACTTCTACTTCTACTTCTACTTCTACTTCTACTTCTACTTCTACTTCTACTTCTACTTCTACTTCTACTTCTACTTCTACTTCTACTTCTACTTCTACTTCTACTTCTACTTCTACTTCTACTTCTACTTCTACTTCTACTTCTACTTCTACTTCTACTTCTACTTCTACTTCTACTTCTACTTCTACTTCTACTTCTACTTCTACTTCTACTTCTACTTCTACTTCTACTTCTACTTCTACTTCTACTTCTACTTCTACTTCTACTTCTACTTCTACTTCTACTTCTACTTCTACTTCTACTTCTACTTCTACTTCTACTTCTACTTCTACTTCTACTTCTACTTCTACTTCTACTTCTACTTCTACTTCTACTTCTACTTCTACTTCTACTTCTACTTCTACTTCTACTTCTACTTCTACTTCTACTTCTACTTCTACTTCTACTTCTACTTCTACTTCTACTTCTACTTCTACTTCTACTTCTACTTCTACTTCTACTTCTACTTCTACTTCTACTTCTACTTCTACTTCTACTTCTACTTCTACTTCTACTTCTACTTCTACTTCTACTTCTACTTCTACTTCTACTTCTACTTCTACTTCTACTTCTACTTCTACTTCTACTTCTACTTCTACTTCTACTTCTACTTCTACTTCTACTTCTACTTCTACTTCTACTTCTACTTCTACTTCTACTTCTACTTCTACTTCTACTTCTACTTCTACTTCTACTTCTACTTCTACTTCTACTTCTACTTCTACTTCTACTTCTACTTCTACTTCTACTTCTACTTCTACTTCTACTTCTACTTCTACTTCTACTTCTACTTCTACTTCTACTTCTACTTCTACTTCTACTTCTACTTCTACTTCTACTTCTACTTCTACTTCTACTTCTACTTCTACTTCTACTTCTACTTCTACTTCTACTTCTACTTCTACTTCTACTTCTACTTCTACTTCTACTTCTACTTCTACTTCTACTTCTACTTCTACTTCTACTTCTACTTCTACTTCTACTTCTACTTCTACTTCTACTTCTACTTCTACTTCTACTTCTACTTCTACTTCTACTTCTACTTCTACTTCTACTTCTACTTCTACTTCTACTTCTACTTCTACTTCTACTTCTACTTCTACTTCTACTTCTACTTCTACTTCTACTTCTACTTCTACTTCTACTTCTACTTCTACTTCTACTTCTACTTCTACTTCTACTTCTACTTCTACTTCTACTTCTACTTCTACTTCTACTTCTACTTCTACTTCTACTTCTACTTCTACTTCTACTTCTACTTCTACTTCTACTTCTACTTCTACTTCTACTTCTACTTCTACTTCTACTTCTACTTCTACTTCTACTTCTACTTCTACTTCTACTTCTACTTCTACTTCTACTTCGAGTACTGCTTGGAACCATGGGTGTGAGGTAGAGTACTGCTTGGAACCATGGGTGTGAGGTATTTAGTTGGATTGGTGGATCTTTTACTTTTAGTATATAGTAGTACGTAGTACATCAAGGAGAGACTAGCAGTAGTACTGCAGGCAGTTAAAAACCATCGAATAATTAGGGTAGGCCAGCAGAGCCAAGTAATACAAGTATGCTTATTTTTGAACATTCCTCTATCATAAAAGTATATACTTGTAAGCAGAATGAACCCTTTCCGTATCCAGGAGGTGTTTCTTGTCTTATGGCTAACAGTAACAATGTTACATTTTTGGGGGGGGATAAACAGTGACGATGATTTTCCAATAATATACAACTTGAACTTGAACGCTTCCGCTACAGCTAATGCTTGTCGTTTTAAAAATACAAGTTGTGGGCGTTTAAAAACCAAGCTTCAACGGTCGAGTTTTGCTTCAGCCGGTTTTTCCAAGGAGGGAAAAGTGTCACTTTTGGAGGACGACATTGGAAACGTCTGGGTCAGCCAGCATCCGACGACTTCTTCCAAGGAACATTTAAAGGCAGTTTCTTTATGTGGGATTGTGTTGACCAACGAGGTTGCTGTCCAACACCAAGGTTCGGCCATACATTCATCTCATGTGGGCAAATTTCTTTTGTGTATGGAGGATTGAGTTGTGAACAGTGCAATTTTCATCATGTAGACACCAATATGTATCTATTTTCAAGGCTTGGTCGGTGGATGACGAAACAATCAACATTACCACCATTAGCGTTTCATTCATGTACGTACATTGGTACAAATAATGCAGTCATCATCGGTGGACTGCAGTTAAAAAACCATCGAATGATTAGGCCAGGACAGATACATCTTTTGAACTTCATTAACGATCAGTCTTTTGGCATTGTTACATATAATTCTAATATGCATATCTCTGGTCACCATGCATGCGAACTAGGGGACTACATGTACATCATTGGTGGATATGTAGCAACCTCCATTGAAGCTGATGCAGAGCCTGCAACATCTATCACCCGTCTTCATATTCCATCACTGAAAAATGGTAAAGTGTGTATTGAGTCACAGGACACTTCTACTGAATTTGCTGGTGCATGTGTGGGTGTTGCAAAGATAGGTTTACGCGAGGCAGTCATCTTTGACAATAATGCTGTGTGGCAGTTAATTTCTCGGCCACCCACTTTATGAAACCCAAGTACTGGGATAGACTTGGCAGATCATGATACGCAGCAGTCACAACAACATCAATTTAATATTCACATTCAACAAGTTGAACCAAATGATGATCCAGATATCCAGCAGCCAGATAGCTCTCTAGATGTAGAGTTTCATGTGCAACAAATTGATGCTGTACCACCACGAGACAATGCTGTTGAAACATATGTTCCATTTGCACCATCATCTGCGACTTCTCAATCTGCTTTAACCCCTGAAGTACGAGTACTATCACAGGATCAGGAACAAAGTGAATGTGAATCCTCAGACTCGGAATCGGAGGAAGATGAGCCTCTCTTCTGTAATGCTGATGACTGTCCTTTGAATATTTCACAACAGGAAAAAGTGCTAAAATGGGTACAATGCCCTCTTTGCCTCTGCAGCCGATTTCACGAAAGTAGTGCGTAACTTGCGCCATGACTTAAAGTTACGCCACGTAAATGTTGCGCAGCTGCTTCACTTCCTTAAGTTGCATTTCACGAAACTTGCCTTAGCTGCGCAACGTTTTAATAACTAAAATAAATAACAAACACCGCGGACGAGGCTAATATCAACCTTTTCAACGGCTGTTGCCTGAAACCACAGAAAAAAATGCTACGGATCGGCCATTTTGAATCGCGATCTTTTTACACACAACGTGTGTATACACATACATGACAAACGCGTGAAGTGTATTTTCGCCCTTTCGTTTATTTCTAGTATTTGTCTAAAGTTTCCGTATCCTGCTACAAGTTTTTCATTCGTTATGACGTAAAATAGTATCTCCTTTACTAAAATGAGATACTCCTTTTTGTAAAAATGAGTGAAAAAGTGGTGATAGGATACGGAACGTTTTTCCCCCCGCAGTAGCCGGGCCGTCGTGCGATTGTGAACAAGCAGACGATCATGGACGACGATATCTGCAACTTTTTGGCGGGCTGAATTTTCATCAAAGTTTCCACTTTTGCCTTGCAACAAAGGTGACGTGATTCATGTAAGTATAATGTACGAGTAGTGTCAGTCTAGCTCGCCGATCTCATGTAGGTGGTTGACAGTTATGATGGCGGCTAGGCAAAGAAACACAAATTGGACAGGGGAAGAGTGCAGCATTTTAGTGGATTTTGTCAGTGAACATTCAAGTAGAGAACTATTTGGGAGCAGTGGGAAAGGGGTACGGGCGCCAGCCAACATCAGCGTGGTTAAGAGACGGCAGTGGGAGGAGGTTGGTCAGTTGTTGGTGGCAAGTGGTGGGCCGAAGAGGGAGTGGCTAAAAATAAGAAAAAAATGGGGGGAACTTGCCAGCAAGGCAAGAAAATATCGACGGGACACAGAGAAAACAGGTAGGCAAGGCAAGGCTAACAATTATTAACAGATTTAGGCCTACCTGGCTCAAGGACGGTATTGTTTATTTATAGTTTACAAATATTAATTAACAACACGTTACTTTCCAAAATATAGGATCATTGTCAATAATTAATCTTGGAACTTGGATTTAACTCTCTCTGTAGGTAGTACTCTAGACAGTACATGTATGATGTACTAGTAGTAGTAGTACGTAGTATGCCCTACGATACATTGTACATTAATATAAGTTTGCTGGTTATAATGTTTATGGAACTCTAATCATATACATTGAACGGACTAAGAAAAAAAAGCCAATTTGTACTAAGCTAAATTAAAAATAGCAACAAAGTCCTAACGTAAATAACAGACTACAACCGTGGAGCTACAACAAAGTATTTTTGTTAGTAAGTACATGTAACTTTAGTAGTAGGAATATCATGTATATTCAGTCAGAACACTAACACTACAGTTATACTTCGTCCTGTTACATGTATGTTTGTTACATTTATTGCCCAACTAGGCTGATTTTGGTCTGTCCATGAATGAGTTAAACACTGCACATTGTAATTTGTGTTTGCTTAAATATTATCAATGGGGAGAAACTGCCCAAAAGAAGAGAAATTTGATTATTCGGGAAGTACAGATAGCATACATGGATATAATAAAGGAAAACAACAAAGCATGATAAAAAAGACAATTCCTCGGGCGCTCGCAAGGCACATGAAGAAAATTATGATATGAAAAAAAATAATAAAAAGTCACAACATTGGAGTAAGCTTGGAAAATGTCTGACGATCTTTAAGTATACACAGGCATGACAGGACTATAAACACAAGCACGCAATTAATAAATATGTCCACTTTTGTTCTTCTACAAATATAAACAATCTGTTAAGTTTTGGACTAGTTTTACAATAGGGTTGTGCACTGTTTGTGCACTGTCTAAAATTCAAAGCTACTTAAATGACTTAAACTTTCTGTACACTTAGTCTCTAATATTCTTGTTTGGTTGTGTTTCAGGAGGAGGAGAGAGGCCGAAGGCCAATAAGCTTCTAGACAGGGTAGTAGTGTGTTGGGTCTTTATGAGACACTTTTATGCATAAACTTTATGAGACACTTTTATGCATAGTCTTTATGAGACAGAATTAGCATAACAATGGGAGGAAGGAGTCTTGATGAGACAGAATTAGCATAATAAAGGAGAGGTAGGAGTCTTGATGAGACAGAATTAGCATAATAAAGGAGAGGTAGGAGTCTTGATGAGACATAACTAGCATAATAAAGGAGGGTAGGAGTCTTTATGAGACACTGTTATGTATAAACTTTATGAGACAGATGTATGCGCGGGATGATTTGAAATGGGCCAATGAGAGAGGAGGGTTTGATAAGACAGAATATGTATGAGATGATGAGAACAGAATACAAGTCTAAATGTTTGATGGGACAGATTTATGCGTGGGATGATATGAACAAAGAAAAGTGTAGAAGTCTTAATGAGACAGATGTATGCGGGCTTATATAAATGCAACATGAGGGTCCTGTAACGCCATTCTGTGCGGGACTATCTTGAACCAAACTTTAGACGTCAGTCAGTCAGTCATCTCTAAAGAACATCCAACTATTCGAATAACTGTAACGATGGCTAGCTACAAGACACCAAAAACATTGTCATACGACGCCGCTGGAGGTCGCTTTGAAGTTCGGGAGTACAATTTACTGCGTGCACCCCGTAAACTGAAGCTGGGAGATGATGTGGATATGGACCGTATGCAGCGGTTAGAGCAGCGGATGCTGACCAGGGCCGAGGACCACGCCGCTCCATACCCGTACAATACAACGCCATTGAAGCGAAAGCTGGAAGAGTCCCCCTTGTCATGCAGGTTTCCTATTACAGGGACTAGGCACGTTGTGGTTGAGTCCTTCAAAAGCGAAGTGTACGTTAAGATCAGGGACTTCATCCAGCACAAGGACCTATGGACCATCTCACGTGGAATCAACCTAAAAAGTGAAGAGTGGAAGATCTTGGTGGAAAACATAGAAGCCATCAATGATGCGGTTAAGGAGGTTGAGGTAAGCGTGAGCTGTCAACTTATTGTTATTAAATATTGTTCAGTATTTTTACTTTCCCCTCCACAGTGCGTCGGTTTACCTGCGTTTTGTTTGTTATACTTTGTTTAAATCATTATTCTTATTATTATTTTTCAATACAGGCCGCAGAGAACAAGAAGTTGAAACGGGACACCGACGATGTTCCCTTCACGTCAGGAGTATATCATCAGCCATTGGATATAGTTCCAGACGACTTCACGGACGAATTTCTACGAAGAATCAGTAGGAATCTCGGAGCAGAATGGGAGAAGCTGGCTACGTTTCTTAACTTATCTTATGACGTAGTAGGAAAACTGAAACGTGATCATACTGGAACTGAAGAACGTACTTTCCAAATGTTATTAGCATTTCGGAAAAATTCAAGCGCATCTCAAGGTGGATTGGCGGACCAACTTGAGATAGCGTTACGCGAGATTGGAAGACAAGACCTTGTACAGTACGTGAGACTTGAGCTGAAACAACACCGCGCAAACACTGTCGCCAATCATCGGGAGAAGGTTTCCCTGCCTACTGAGGAGGAGGATTCACAGGACGAGGATCAACCGGCGTTGACTATTGAGGAACCCAGGATGGAGGGTGAAAGTCAGGACCAGAGCACGTTGAATGATGCATCCACGGAACAAGAAAAATGTAAGGAACTTTCATTTAATATAATACAGTCGTTAATTGTTCCTTGTATTCTAAAGAAAGTAGAAGTTATAAGTATGAGATACTGTTACGGTTGTAAATTACCGATTGTAGACGACGTGACTCAAACCAATCACGAATGTATGATGGATTCGCTGGCACAGAAAGTTAGTAAATACTTTAAAGAAGCATTGGATGAAATTGTAGAATCAGACTTGAGAAAATTTAGGTCTGAGTGGAATAAAAAAGCTAACGAAAACGACCGTATAGTTAACCAATTTCCTACAGTTCATTCAAGGAATCGCATATTTTCATCTTACGTCGAGATGCGTATAACAAAGAGCCACTCTGTTTTGTACGACATTTGTTACGGTGATGGCTGGTGAATACCTAGTTACTTAAAACATTTGTGCGATACTTAAACCAATTTTAAATTTGTACAAGACTATTATTTTGTTTTTGTTGTTTTTGTTTATAATTTACTTGTGTATAATTTGAAATGAGATGTAACTCAAAATTGAAAAGTATTTTTTCTTCTTTCTTTTCGTGTCATGCATAAATGCTTGGGTAAAATTTTATTTTAAGAAAATGTATTCTAAGTCGTAACTCAAAATTGAAAAGTATTTTTTCTTCTTCCTTTTCGTGTCATGCATAAATGCTTGGGTAAAATTTTATTTTAAGAAAATGTGTTCTAAGTCGTAACTCAAAATTGAAAAGTATTTTTTCTTCTTCCTTTTCGTGTCATGCATAAATGCTTGGGTAAAATTTTTTTTAAAGAAAATTTTATTTTAAGAAAATGTATTCCAAGTCGAGAAAAAAAACCAGAGTGTCATGTATTTTTACTAAATAATAAGTGTACTAGTTTTGAGTTTAAATAATATTTACCTTTTGTAATTTATGATTGATTTAAAAAAAAAAAAACATAAAATTAAAATAAAAAATAAATGATGTACTTAGCTAAAACTGTACTTCAGGGTGTATGGTAAAAAAAAAAAGGTAAAATTAAATAGCAGTTAAAGTTAAAAAAAAAAACAAGTGAATATTTTGTTTCGTCTACATTTTATTGGTGCGCTTATAAATAAATATAAAACACAAATAAATAAATAAATAACTCAGAGGACACGAAATACATTGTTTCAAATGGTTTATTTATCATGAGATATTATCGTAAACTTAAAGTCATTAGACTACACATGTTTAAATTAAGGACAATTTTATTTTAAAACAAGAAAAAGAAAAGTTAATCCAACAATTGAAAACAAAACAACAAAATCAACGTGTAATTAATTTCTCGTCAAACACTTTGGTTTTCATATCTGGGAAGTATTTTTTAACAAAGTCATTGACATTAAAATCATTGTCCATTGTATCTGAGGAAAACAGGTTTATAATATTTGCCATAGTTAAGCCTCGGCATCGGTGTAAAAGAAAGAAGACAGTGTACTGTCCACATACGGTTGAAAATGCGCTCTGTAGAACTCGTGGGTTTGGGATGACATAGTTAGTATTCTTCCGAAGGAAGTGAATAATTTGTGGTACGCTTGGTCCTTTACCAAACGAGTCAAAATATTCACCTACACCATCAGACGTAATAAATACTGCTACCCAATGTTGTCCGGGTTTAACGGCAGGATCTGTATTGATGACGAGTGCGCTCGGATGGGGTAAACGGTGCTTGGGAAGTTGATCGCAGGCGAAGACTCCCCTGAAGTATAGCTCCGTGAAGCGGTCTCTATTCAAAATATCGGTTATCTCCTTGGTCTACATGAGGTGCACTTAACTCGAGTAGTCAAAAATAATGTTGCGGGATTGATCTATTTCCAGAATGTTATTAAATTCTGCGTAAATAATAACGTTGATTGTCTTCGGTAGTGGATTTAAGAAGTGGATGTCCAGTCGAAGGTTGCCGCGTTTGACCAGGTTGAAATGTCCGCCTGCTGATAAGTCTGGGCTCAGGTCAAATGCGTATAGTCCATATGTGACCAGCCAGACGGCGAGTCGCGCTGCCAGGTACGATGTAATTATTTATGGCAAATGTAGAGAGCGCCCTCAATGGAGCACTGCAGGTTACTCTATCGTACGTTCCCGGTTGGAATGCGGGATACTGAATAGTCTTTTGTTTTTTAATCACTTCTTTTCATTTTACGGCCATTTGGTACGTGAAGTCAAGCAAATTGTTTGCTTTCCAGCATTCACATACTTGAGTAGCGATTGGGAGTGGTCATTTTCAAAGTCAGCGTTGCAGCGAGTAGATGTAATTTTAAGAGCTCTTGCTCTATCAATAAGTTTTCATGAACTACGGCCATAGCTGGTTGGGTTCCTTTTTCAATGTTGAACCTTCAAGGTTGAGTTAAGGCATGAGAGGCAGAGGCTGCAATAGCTGGTGAGTACCCTTATTAATATTAAAGGATGTTCTACTTATTTCATAGAACCAAAAGCATTTGTATGTACACATTTAGTGGACGACAATTCTCCACTTTGTCACTAGATTTCTCCTTGCGTTTGGTTAAGGCTAAACATGTGCTCTTATAAACAATTTTCATGTAGCCTGTACGGACTAGATACTTTTTACTCCTTTGGAAATCGGCTTCAAGTAATCTCTACTATTATTTGCCGACACTTAAATAACCAGGCCTTAAGATATGGTTATGGCATTTTTAGTCACTAATTAATCACTGTTTCATAAAAAGAAGATAGGGATCTAGGTTTGCCTATAATATATATCGTCACGCGTACCACGAAGTGACCTATCTCATTTTTTGTCGAAAATTAAATTTTGGCGTATTTGTATTACACATATTGAGAACTTCATGTCCACAAAATTTTAAAGGTTTTGGTGGTGTAATTATTTAATTACGCTGATTAAAACGGGCGACCTATCTTGAAAACGTTCAAGTAACATTCCACAAAGTGACTCAATGAGATAGGTCACTTCGTGGAGGTCATGGACAGCGCGTCGTTGTAACACGAACAGTCCTATCCGCCTACGCCCGTTAAAATAGTGCAGAGAGCTTTAAAAAATATTACCACGAAGTGACCTATACCGATTATTATAGTGCTACTTAAACAAATATATATATATAAGAAAAAATTATTGTTTGTGTATCCTTTAAATTTGGCTACAACTTTCCCCAATTAAATTTATACTTTATTGACAGCGGAATTTTCGTTAACTTTAGCCTAAGTACCGTTTTGCAAGTTAGTATCTCGGCGCATAGAAATGGCGACAGCACTGCATGGTCCTTCCACCGAATCCTTCCAGATTATCTGGTTTGTTGAATAATATACCGTAAGTATAATTACCAAGTATTGTTACCAAAGAAACCAATATGGTGTCATGTTTCTTATTGTACTTTTATTGGTTGAACATACTGCATTTTATCGTTAAAATCGGGTGATAAAAAAATCGAAAATGTTGTGGGTTTTCACTGGTTGTTATTAGCGCTATACATGATGTACATGTATGTTTGACACAGACGTGTTGACCTACAATTGCACTGTGCATGTATAATTAGATTAATAGTATTACTATTAGTAGGCTGAGAAAAACAGCAACGACCTTGGACAGTGCTGCAGTGTTTAATGTATTATGTAGGCCTTGATCACAATACTGTTAACAAAGGTGATATGCTAGAACCATATCGCAGTGCTACCAACCAAGGCCCAATTTCATGGCTCTGCTTACTGCGGAATTCTGCGATTTAACGCATTAAATCATAGAATTGTGTGCTACAAACAAGGGCTCCTTGGCTTAAGCACATAATTCCGTGGTAAGCAGAGCCATGAAATCGGGCCTTTTAGTCTAAAAACGATATGAAAAATGTCACTGTACCTTTGTTATTTTTTATGATCCACTGCCATCGACTGATTGGTAAAACTAAAACTTAACAAGAAAAGTCGTGTTTGCAAACACAAATGCCCCGCAAGCCATTCTCTTGACACTTGACCTAGGTGTTCCAAAAAACAATAGGATGGGGAAGGGGAGGGGAAGTACTATGAGTGGGGAGGATGGGTTGGGAGAAAGGTTGGGTGGGCGAACACATGGTTGGGTGGGGAGGGCCGGGGAAAGAGAATGGGTGGAGAGGAGGGGGTAGGGGCAGGTGTTGACGGAGGGGGTCCCCATACATGATTGAAAGTGACAACACACCAAGTTTGGAGATAATAAGCTTGGTTCTAGTACCATATTTATTATTAATGTCATTACATTTTGTAGCTGGGGAGCTTTGGTTAATTGGCAAGTATTATTTAAAGCTTTTATTTTATTAGTGCATATGCTTGATTTGCAATCAAACAAAAAAACACCATAATTTGTAAAGGTAATTAAATTTAAAATAACAACAATAAAAACCTGTTTATGTTCATGCAACTTTTCTTATTTGGTCCTAATGGTACATATTGCCTCTTTACAGGATGATTGTGTACAGTAGGCCTACACCATGGATGTACTGGTGCAATGGTCAGACGGTAGTGAAAATGTTGTAGCCTGTGAACAACTTGTCTACAAACCACCACTCAAAAAACAGATCAAGGTGAAAATGAAGTGGGGAAGGATTTGGTGGAAGGGCAGAATACTTCTGGAAGATACTTCTGGTAAGTTTTAAAATTGCCTGTGGATGCAATATTTTAACTATTTTGTATATTTCTGTCTTTCTTTTATCTTCTTTGTATTCTTACTTTATTTGGTTTTGGAAGGTAAACAGGAGTTTTTTATCATTTGTTTGTTTGCTGAAAAAAGGTTAAAATTAAGTGTTGTGATTTTATGCTTTACATTAACCACAGCTGTTGATCATAATGATTCGAGTGACCAAAGTGACTCAAGTGATGACAGTGATGATGTTCCTCTCAGTGCTATCTCTGCCAACCCTGCAAATAGTAAGTAACTCTTACGGTGGTGTTGTAATTGATATTGCTCAACAATGTACCTGAAATTGTAATATTTAAACTTTGGTGCACACTGACTATTTTTTTTGGGGGGTAGGCCCCCACCTCTTTTCTCATGTTGTTTGATTGTTTGTTTGTGTGTTTTGTTGTTGTTGTTGTTGTTTTTTGTTTTTTTTTGTTTTTATTTGGGGGATTCGTAGCTTATAATAATAATTTGTGTATTTATAATATATTTTTAAACTCACAGCTGTTGATCTGCATGATGACTCAAGTGACGATGTTCCTCTCAGTGCTATCTCTGCCAACCCTGCAAATAGTAAGTAACTCTTACGGTGGTGTTTTTAAGTAAATCATATTGTCCAGCAAATTTTCTGAAAATGTAATAATTTAGCTTCACCGTACTGTGTATAATTTTTATTTTATTGTTTGTCTCACTTTGTTTGTGTTTTTGCTTGTTTAGTAGATACAAATAAGCTTATCTATTTCTATACTAAAATAAGGAAAACATAAATGGTTTTGATTTGTTACATTCACCACAGCTGTTGATCTGCATGCTGACTCAAGTGATGACAGTGATGATGCTCCTCTCAGTGCAGTGCTATCTCTGCCAACCCTGCAAATAGTAAGTAACTCTTGCCTCATTTTGTATGTTTTATCTTTTTGATTTGTATTATTGAATTGTTTTGAGGGGGGGGGCAGGCGGACTCACAATTATTTGTATAATTTTAAAAAGTAATACACCAAATCCAGCTTTTCAATTATGTTTTTAATGTTTATTTTTAAAGAACCCACCGCTGATCATGATGACTCAAGTGATGATACTATCTCTGCCATCCCTGCAAATAGTAAGTAACTCTTACTGAGATGTTGGGAAGTAATTTATGTTCTAATTATGTACTGCATTATTTATGTTTACTTTGGGGGATCTCGATCATTTTGTGTCATTGTTTGTTAGGATTGTGTTTTTTAGGAGATAAAAAGCAGCTTATCTTACTTATCTGTTTACTAAGAATATTGAGAGTATTGGTTCTTATTTTTATTTATTTAATTATTTTTACAGAAACCACAGCTGTTGATCATGATGTATCAAGTTCAGATGATGTTCCTCGAGCTACAGTTTTCTCCAATCCTGCAAATAGTAGTAAGTTGTTATTATATTTTTTTTTCCAATGGCATTTTTTTATTTATTTTACAAAAAATAGTGTAAATATTCTTTTGAATTTAACAAAGTATTGTATGCCATGGTGTTGTCCATGTAAGAATGTTAGATTGCTGGTGACTGAGGTCAGACTAAGCAGCGTAAAATGCCACCCCCATTACTGCAGGACCGCACAATATAAACTTGTGAAGTTGAAAGGGGGTGGGCGTGTCTATAGATTTAAACCACCCAATCACAATACTTATTTTTCTTAAGTACAATAATTGTTCTCAAAATGGACACAAAATAACGACCTCCAGATTCTTATTTTTATAAAATGGGTTGTTTATGAAAATGAATGACTAAGGTAGACTAAGTAATGTTTTATTTAGTACAAAACTAAGTACAGTACTGTCTTTTTCCTTGTAGTGTCTTGGTGTCTTCAAGCTTTGTTTAACAAAATCAAAATTATATATGTTTGTTTGTTTGTTTCCAGGGAAACTGACAAGTGAGCATGCTTATGCACCAGCATCAGGTCTATTGCTTGTGCCTAACGAAGGTAAACTCAGAAACTGACTAAAGTATAAATGTGTTTCTTTTCGGTCTTTTGTTAGAAGAGAAACACTTTCCTTTCGGTTCGTAAGCAATTAGAATGGGGGTATGGCCTGCCTGGGCAATCAAGCGTTGCTTAGGTGGGCTATATAAGTATTGTGTTCTTGTGGTATGTCATTCGGCTTTCTGACACACTTATATGGCGTACACGCCAAGTTTACTTTACATATTTTTGCAGGTTACATATTGTGGTAGGATTGCATTAGTTCAAGTGACCTGGGTACTTTGAGTCATGCCTACTCCCAGACACGTCCTCTCTCCTAGTTTTTTGGCCCACGGGTTTTATCTAGGCAAGCGTAGGGGTTGCGTGTGTGCTGACTCTTTAGAACTTGATGCACAGGCCGATGCGGGATTGGCAGCAGATGTGTCCGATATTGGACCGATAGCATATTAGTCATGATATCACCATCGACTTGGAGCTGAGAGCTTTAGTCTGGTGTCCATGATTGTCGCATTGACAAGTAATTAGCTTGGTGACCATTGACTCGGAGCTGTAGCTTTAGTCTGGTGCCCATGTACGTCGCATTGACGAGTAATTGGCTTGGAGCTTGGTTTTAGCTCGGTGACCATTGACTCGGAGCTGCAGCTTTAGTCTGGTACGTCGCATTGACGAGTAATCTGCGTGTGTCGTTTGGCAGAATTACAAGCGAACTACAATTACGTAATTGCAATTCGCGAATGTGTGCGCACACGTATTACAATTACGTATGTTGTATATTTATTCGTAATGAAAAATTGTTGGACTGACTTACGGATTTCTGTATTGAAGATTTGTTAAATGTTTAACAAGATGAATAAAACGAGTGACAAGTGTGTTGTCAGGAACTGCCACTCCAAACATAATATTTTGTTTGTTGCTAATTGCGGGAGATTAGAAAGGAATCCAATCACTCATGTATTCACACACTTTTTTTAATTTTATTTTTTAGACAAAGAAGAACATTTTTATTGTGAGTCTTGTTATAATTACTCATAATTATGGATGTTTTATTTTGTCGTTGCAGAAATCCATCATCGTTCTGTTTTAGTAGCTGAAAGACCTGCAGAACGGCCTGAGGGGGCTGCCCAAATCTGCTCAGTTTTTGATTGTCAAGAAGAGATTTTTGCAGCTTGTACAACATGTCTATGTTTACTTTGTTTTGAACATTTTATAAGTACTCTTCCATGTGAAAGCCATAATGCCTATTTTGCTCAGATTGTAAATCCAGGGGTGAGTGCTTATGTTGAATGTTCTGGTGAGTTAGCTGCAAACCATGAAGGAATGGTTAAGACAGACAGCTTTCTTGGCACACATGACACTGACACACTAATCGACAACTCATTTGTGACACCTAACAATGCACATGATGATATGAATGACTTCAATTCACAGTCTGAATTTAGTCCAGAGCCAGAAGACTTTGAAGTAGAGGGGGGTCTGAGAATTGAAATGCAGATTACACCAACTAAAACTGACCTTCCATCCTCTTTGGCAAGAAACAAACATGTCAAAATAAAAAGAAATAAAGGAGAGGGCTACTGGACTGAGAAAACCAACAACTTCATTGTTGCGAGAAAGTCAAAATACAAACCAACGTGTACTTCGTTGTTTTGCCAAGCAAGACAACTTGAATGTAGTACATTATCTGTAGAAGATCGGTTGGCCATTAGAGATGCATACTTTTCCATTGAGAACTTGAAAATGCAGAGAGAATGGATATTTAGGCACATCAGGGTAGAAACACCAAAAAAGAGTACTCGCAAAAAGAGGTTTACACGTTTTTATCTGCCTCATGGGAGCAATAACTTGCTAATTCCTGTGTGTAAACAAATGTTTTTGAACACGGTTGGGATTTCAGACCGCCAGGTGCGAACAGTAGTAAAGAAAGTTGGAGCATGGAACATACTCGGGGGAGAATTTAGAGGAGGTAGGCAAACCAAGATGAAAGATGGATCTCTGAGAGATGAGGTTCGTAAACATATCGGGAGATTTCCCAAAACTGAATCTCATTACTGTCGTGCCAGTACAAAATATCAATTCTTGTCATCAGATTTGAATGTAAATAAGATGCACAGCATGTATTTGGCAGATAAACCAAAACTCAAAGCTTCAAAAGGTTTCTATGCAAAGGAGCTACAGGCCTTAAAGCTTAAGTTTCACAAGCCAAAGAAAGACCAATGTGGGCTTTGTGAATCGTATCACAGTGGAAATGACCAAGAACAAAATGTACTCCGTGTGATGTATGAGCGGCACATCAACGAAAAAGATGCAGTTAGAGAAATAAAAAATGAAAAGAAACGCCAGGCAGTTTCTGAACCAAATAAATATCAAGCATCTGTCTTTGACCTACAGCAAGTAATTTACTTGCCAAGGAGTAATAGAGGAGCTCTCTTCTACAAAAGAAGGCTAGCATGTTTTAACTTTACCATTTATGAATTAAATGGTAAATCTGGATTCTGTTATCTTCATCATGAAGGGGTTGCAAAACGCGGTTCAAATGAAATTGCATCACACCTCTATAAGTATCTGTTGACCCTCGACGATCAGGGAAAAGAAGAAATATCACTCTTTAGTGATGGATGTGCGGGCCAAAACAAGAATTCTGTATTGCCAGCAATGCTATCTTACTTCATTGGTAATTCATCCTCTGTTAACAAAATTACGTTGTACTTTTTTGAGACCAGTCATGGACAAAGTGAAGGTGACTCTATGCATAGTACAGTGGAGAGATGTCTCAAAAATACAGGAGATTTGTTTGTACCTTGCCAACTTGCAACAGTGGTTCAAGTTGCTAGAAAGTTCCCTGCACCTTACCATGTAACCGAAGTGCAAACCAAAGATATTCGTGACTGGAAAGACCTAAGCAAATCGATGCATATTTTAAGAGTTCGTACAACAATTCAAGGCCAGTCAATTAATTGGACAAAGGTTATGCAGGTAGAAGTGAGAAAAAACTTACCCAATAAACTATTGGTTAAGTTTTCACACTTGGAAGAAGAATTTGGAACAATTGACCTTGAAAAGGGGCAGCGGCTTCCCGTTCTATGGCCTTTACCCTTTCCAAGTAAGGCAAATGCAACTCCACCTAAACTTGCAGAGAGCAAGTTTAATGATTTGATGAGCCTATGTAGTGGGATGACTCCAGTCATAAGTCACAAAGATTACATCAGTTTTTACAAGAATTTACCTCACTATTGATGGTGTTGTACAGTGATTTGAATTTGGTAATGTTGCATGGCCTGTCAATCCTTGAAACTATAGTATCAATTATTTGAGTAAGCATCACTAACATTTTGTCAAGAATACAAAAGATGCATCGCTTGTATAATAATGCATGCATGCAGACAATAAATCAAGTTTTAATAATGTATATACAGGTTTGAAAAACAAGTTATAAATTAACAGGCTCTTCAAAACGTATGCGGGCTGATCAGACTGACAACGGACTGGGGGGAAAGGCTCAAGGCATTTTATAAGAATACCAAGTTGTAAAATCCAGCAGGTAGTGTAGTTGGCCGATTCTACAAAATAGAATTAAAAATACTCTGAAATCATTCGTTTTATTCTGTGAGAAGTGGCTATGCAAATGTTGTATTTCAGAAGTAAAGAAAGAAAGTAAGAACTAACACTTAAAAGATAAATACTGGATTTTTAAACAAAGTATTTAAAATATTTCAAATAATGTTAATGAAAAAGTTGGTTGTGTTGACAATAGGATCTACTGATAAAGACCAAAACAAGACTGAAGATTGTAATGGTAACAGTCTACATGTACGTTGTTGTCTTTTTCATTAAAGATACACTTAGATACACTGAGAGGTATTGTATCCTGATTCACGTTAAATTGCCACATTGGTACAAGATGAATTTTAGCCTGAATGTATTTATACCACTAATCTTTAAGAACCAACACTTACAAGATAAATACTGGATTTTTAAACAAAGTATTTAAAATATTTCAAATAATGTTAATGAAAAAGTTGGTTGTGTTGACAATAGGATCTGCTGATATAGACCAAAACAAGACTGAAGATTGTAATGGTAACAGTCTACATGTACGTTGTTGTCTTTTTCATTAAAGATACACTTAGATACACTGAGAGGTATTGTATCCTGATTCACGTTAAATTGCCACATTGGTATAAGATGAATTTTAGCCTGAATGTATTTATACCACTAATCTTTAACAGCAATCACGGTCTGATAATGGTCGTGTTTAGTCAAACTAAATGGCCAGACTGGGAGCTTGTAAGCCTAACCTATAGCAGAACATGTTTTATCTCAATTTTTAACAAATGAATTGTTGTATGTGATTTTCATTACAATCCGTTTTTCATAATGAATTGTGTGTTTTGTTCAAATTAGTGCCAAGTGCAAATGTTTTTCCATTTCAAGGAATTAAAATGAATAAAACATCCGCAAGTTAACGGAGACTTTATGAGCTTAACAAAATCCTGTGTTAAAATCTTCGTGAAAGTTATGTTTGATGAGTTATTAAAATAAGCATAATCTGTATGAAGCTACAACATTTTTGCTTTTTTAACTATAAAAATACGTCTATAAAACCTAGATTCAAGTATAAGTAAAAAAATCACACGCGCACACATACAGCAAATGCGGGCGCGCATGCTCAAAACCGATGCGTCGCTCATTATGTGATATGAATTCAACATAAAAAATTTCACGAAGTGACCTATTGCAATAGGTCGCTCAGTGAACGTACCTTATATTCTGAAAATGATTTCACGAACTGACGTTAGACTTCGCCACTTAATAGTTAATACTTTTAAAATGTTTTCACCAATGGACATAGATTTATTTTAAACACCAACAATCCCTTTATTATGTACTGTGATATCAAGCCTCCAGCATTTACAATTATAAGGGAAACCATCAAAGTAAAAAGATCAAACGTTTTAACGCGTTTTTCTAAAAATGACAAAAATTGAGATAGGTCACTTCGTGGTACGCGCGACGATATACTTGTCCTTCTAAATGTCTATTATTATTTATTTCTTGTGAATAATTTATTTTACAGAACTACTTTTATCTCTTGTTCATCCTGTGCTAAGGACAACTTCCTTGCAAGAGCCGAGGGCTTTTATTATTAGGTATGTGCCATTTGGCTGAAGTAGATGTTTTAATATTCTTACGGTCAACACTTGACATTTTGCCGTTGATGAAAGTAATGGAATATTGGAATTTAAAAATGAATGAATTGTATATATAGAATACAGAGCTTTACTTCAATGTGGACCATTGTTAAATCCTTGTCTAATTAGGATTTATATTTTTGTACCTTATATTACAGGTCCTCCAATTTTGTAGTGACTGTCAAATTGTCGTTTTATATATATATATATTGCATTAGTAATTGCAAATACAACTTTTAAGAAATTGCAATTAAAATAATAAACTGATGCAGTAACTAAAACGTGTGTCAACTGTTACTTTCTGGCGTCTAGAAATTTAACCGTACCAACCACTTCGGTTACATAAAAAAATGGCGTAATCGGTTACACATACCCGCCCGCGTACTCCTCACGAGTGATTGTATTTCCATCGTCTTGGTACATTTTATTAGTACCCGAGAAGAGAGTCTGGTACGCTCTGATGTAGTTCCCTCCATTACCGCTGAAGTTTGGCATCAAGGGAGTGTACGGAATCTGATCCCCATCCATGTGTACAGTTAAGTAGTTCAAGTTGAAATGTTGGAAGTTAAATGGATTTTTACCATACCGCCCGTTGAATGCGTCATTGGTAACGCATCCTATCACAATACGGGTTGGAAGTTGTCCGAGAAAAACGTGATCTTGGGTAAAAGACAAGTTACCCTGAGGTATGGACACCATCTTGCAGAGGTTGCGTTTGAGTGGGTACTTTGCAGTTCCCTTTTCCAAAGCTTTCATGTGACCGAGCATCACACCGGGGCTTACTTTAACTTTTCTGACAAAAACAGTCGCATTCTTAATCACTACTTTGTAAGCGGGGTTTGCTCCCGTTGCCATGAGGGAGAAAGAATCGCTGCTTCGAATGAATTTGAGTTTAACATCAACCCCATTCAACATGTGTCGGTCGGAGAAAAAAATGTCACTATGAATCGGGCCAATCATATCTACAACCTGACTGTTCTTTGTAAAATTATATCGCTTCTTGAGACCCTCGTTGACTTCACCATCGACTGCGAGGGGGTTAGCATTGTCCATCCTATGACCAGTGTCCTTGTAAAACAGAGAGCTAGAGAGTTGAGATTTTTGGGCATCAGTCCCGTAACTAAGAAGGGATTCAATTATGGCCCGGTAAGGATAAGTGGGGGTGGAGGAGGAGATGAGTCGCTCGTTCAGACTAACATCAACCTGGTTAAACAAGGACTGTAAGAATAGATTTACGGGTCCAACCTGATCATCGTTAGCCAGATCTGTACCGTCAGCCTTCGTTATTTTGGCCTGAATGTAAAGTTGAGTTTGGTTGAGGTCCATGTACTCTTCACCCGAACCTGAAATAACAAATTCGATGGGGCCTCCATCTCCAAGGGTCGAAATAGGATGGTGGGCCACATAATGCCCGCGCTCTAAGCTCAGTTGCGTCGGCGGTAAAGAAAACAAATCAAGCTCAGATTTGGTACATTCGCACGAGTTGTTGTGTATCAGAGACATGTTGATTAATACTGTATCGTTGATAAGAAGACTAGTCAAAAACGTCAAATGATCTTTTCGGTCTCTTGACTGATTCCGAAATGACTCGTCTGCGGGGTGCTCTCCTTTTTATACCCCGACTGCGATGACCTCCAGTTTGTTGCCTCGCCCCCAATTTGCGAACGGCTTTCTGCGTTAAATTGCGCCCTGCTTTGCGGAGTCTCGTCCTGGCGGCTGTCTTGATATTTTTACCCTCCAGAGCATCTTGTGCAAGACCAACACCCGTACTGAATACCTCCTTTCCCAGAGTCATAGCACCTTGTTTGATTAAGGGCATAGCTGACCGAAAAAGTCCTCCGAGAATCCCACCGAGACCGTATCCTTTCTGAGATCTGGATCCCGCAAACACGGGAAGACCTTTCCCAACTTGTCGGGTGTAGTAATGTTCATAATGTTTATTGTCAGGGAGGTAATGTCTCATGGTGATGATTAATTAATTAAAATATGAGGAGCGACGTTTTCTAAAATGAAGCTTCACGATCACTTTACCGGTAACAAATGGAATGGCATGCCCCGTGTCGTCCCTTATATCCATTTCTATCGTTCCGATCAGTTTTTGCTTTATGGGTATATAATGTGGACTGTCATACAACTTTGTGACGGTTTCACCGGGCTTTCCTTCCACATTTACAATGCGAAGCAACGGTGCTCTGGTGTCACCTACCACGTGGTGATCTATAATGTTAGTGTATAGAAACATAGAGTGAATGAGGTTGATGTTCACTACCTGCGAACCCTTTTCAGTACCCATAATAACGCAGTTGGGCCCTTCAAATCCAAACAGTGTAGCTATGTTTTCATTCAAACTGACAATTACGTTATCCTGTGTCTTGACGACAATTTTCTGATTGTACCGATTGTACCTTATGCTAACCTCACCATCGTGGTCAGGACGTGGTTTTATGTTCTCCAACATTTCCTCGGGGGTCGGGTAGAATCCGGGGGGTATGATGTGATCATGAATCACGGAAGGATCCGATTCTCCACCGGAGCAGATATACCTGTTGCTACTGTCTAAGATATTGAACCAGCGGTGCGGGTACGTAAATTCTACCAATCCAACTTCCCATTCACCCTCGAATACGAGTGAAGAAGGAAGGGTCACGAAGAAATGAGTCAGCGTATTGTCAGGATGCGTATCCATTGAACTGTTGCTGGGCAGAGTGACGTAGAAAGAGTCCGACATGATGGAGATTCTCAAACAAATGAAGAACTGTCTTCATAAAATCAATTTTATAAACTCTGCAGAGCCAATACCCAACTATTGAACTTGTCTGGATAGCCTACCCACTTGACAAAATATTCGGTCTTTCCTCCACGTTTTCTTGTAGACAACACCTTCTCCACCTCATAAACATCGTCAGTTTTAATCACCCTTTGAAGTTCCTGTTCGTAGAAAGTTCCCTCTATCGCTTCATTGTCGTAGTCCAGTAGTTTATACACGGGAGGGGAGCGAGCAATTCTCTCACTAATCTTAAATATTTCCGTGGTCCAGTTTGGAAGATATCCTTTGCGAAACGGTCTCGCCATCATACTGATCCGTACCGTATCCCCCACTTTAAATTTGAATTTAATCTGACCCGACTCACGACCTTTGTACAGAGTTCGCCAAACTTCTTGATCGTTATCTATAGTTACCGACGCGGGGGTCGTCTTAATACTTCGATGGTACGACTGATTATAGGCAGATATAAATTGGGGTAGAGTTTTCAAGTAGGTACGTGTGTTGTTGGCTGTAAAAAACTTAAACATTTTTGATTTAATCGTACGATTCAGATGTTCTGCGATGGAGGCCTTAGTTGATGCATTCTGGGTTGTGAAAAAACGAATGTTTTCTTTTTTCAACAGCTTCTGGAAACTTCGATTGAGAAATTCTGTACCTTTATCGGTTTGAAGAAAATTTGGCTTACGGCCACTTTTCAAGATCTTTTTGAAAGCTTTGACAAGAGCACGACCCGTCTTATTTTTGAGTGGGATGACCCATGCAAATTTGGATAAAACATCTATGCACGTCAGAAGAAACCTATAACCTCGGTTGAACTCAGATAGTGACGTCATATCGACCAGATCGGCTTGCCATTGATCATCAATACCGGACACAAGAACGGGATTTCGCCCGAATCTCTTACGCGATGGTCTGTGTAAGGTGTAAGTGCGCTGTTTGCTTAACCATTCTTTAATCCGCTGTCTATTTATGTCCACCCTATCCTTTTGTACGGCGCGGTAGACGGATCCCACGCCACCGAAACCTGCCGGATGGTGTGGGTTGTAGTATATCTGTTTGAGGTAGGCCTCCGTCATTTTCAGTTTGGATAACCACGGTTTTGTTACAACAGGCCGAACTGCAACGGATCTTATTGAACAGGAATCTAAGCCCGCAGCCGGACTTTGGTGGACAACACTCCATGATGATGTTTACAATAAAATGGTGTGTTTATGCTGGATGCGTTACTTAATAAGGGGTCCATTGTTGTTTAGAGGGGGTGGGCGTGCCCCGTTTCTTTGTCCTCTTCTTTCTAGTGGGTGTGCTGGGGAGGTGGTAGGCCTCTGCGAATAGCCTCGGAAGTCCATACCCGTCTTCTTCCGGTACATCCTTTTTTATTTTGGTTGGAGATGTTACCGGTATCACCGACGCTGTCGCCAGAGGGCGCTCGCGTTCTAGCTTCGGTGGTTCTTCACTTTTGATCTCTTCCGTCTTTAAGGTCACGGCTAGAGGTTTCATCCTCTCCTTATTCAGTTCCATATACCGCTGTAGAGTTTGATGATAGAGTTTAATTTTGTGGTCGTCGGTCAAATCCTGTCGCTCCAATAGTTGCCTCATGTCCTCGTCTAGACCGAGTACCGCACGCGTTGTAGGTGTTTGCTCAATACGCCTGGCCGATTGTAACTTGGTGAGGGTCTCTTGGGGGACAAGTACCATTTTCTTGGCATATTCCATATCTATTTAAACAAAAGTCCTCCGAGGGCGCTTAAGACAGGAGTAAGTAATGCCCCTAGAAATCCACCCTTTTGGTTCAAAGTTTTCTTTTTCTTTTGCACGCTCACTTTCTTATCAACGAGAGACCTGAGATTCCGTTTATATTTATTGAGCTTCCGTTTATCAGACGGCTTTAGGGGAATGTTACCATTCAGAACGTTGAGGGCGCACTCACACAAACAGTTAACTAATTGCTTATCCGCTCCGAGAATTAATCCTCGTCTTTGTTTTGCGGTCCCCCTGGCCAGCACGTGGAGGAAGGGAGAGTTACGATGCAGTCGCTTCGACATCTTCAAATGAATGATGGATCAAAAAGTACTTCCTTTTTATACCTTTGGTACATAGACAACTGTAAATTCACCTTTAAATATTTTTGTCCTAAGTCTCATCTCTTCCGACGTTGTCGGTTTCAGATCGATAAAGAGATAACCATAGGGATTAAATGTTGCATCGCGGTAAGACTCAACTAGAAACTTGGATTTATTTGGGTACATCTGTCTCGCCAGATGATTAATCTGGGAGGCATCTCTTGGATTTTTAAAGAGAACCATATAGTGGGAATTTAGGCTTATCGTTCTCATTTCCTTCCCCCTGTAAAACAAATTTTGTAGTATTAGGATAACCGACAAGTTTCTATGATGGCTTCCTTTCGTAAACAATTCAGAAACTTTTTTACTATCCCCAGATTTTGACATCAGATCATCAATAACAATAATGTTTCTTTGCGCGGGATCCAAAGATTGAAGTAAATCTTCAGGAATTCCGTCAATAAACCGTATTTTAGGCAGCAGACTTGCTAAATGATCGTAAATGTCCTGGTACTCTCCGTAACACCAAATAATGTTTTCAGGCGAAGGGTCAATAATACCGGGGGAAGTAAAGAGCCGTTCGGTAAATACAGTCTTTCCCGACCCCGTGGGTCCCGCAATGACGCAAGTGAAGGGATGTTTAAGTCTCACGTCCATCTGAACGAATGAAACAAATTCACTCAGTATGACTGTTTTATATATTCATTCCCCCACCCATTTGTTTTTAACATAAAAAATAAAATTAAATAATAATAATAAATAAATAAAGACAACGCACATACGCAATAAAAGGGAGACGTACAATTTTTTTTTTAAATTATCACGTGACTGTTTAACTTTATTGTTAAATTTTTTTATTAGCAGATTGGGTATAATTCATTATCAACGCTCACTTCCAATCTCATAATACAACGAAACATAGTGTAAGTGAAAAGGAAATGTTCTTTAAGGATAACAACAATATATGTATAAAAAATGTATAAAGACAACAGAAACTTAAAATGAGTACAAGGTGTATGTTATACATAATACAACGAAACATAGTGTAAGTGAAAAGGAAATGTTCTTTAAGGATAACAACAATATATGTATAAAAAATGTATAAAGACAACAGAAACTTAAAATGAGTACAAGGTGTATGTTATATATATATATAGGTGTATATACCTAGGTATATATATCTATATATATAGATATATATACGTATATATATACATATATATAGGGGTGTATACATATAGGGGTATACCCCTACCTATATGTATTAATATAATTACGGAGGGCTGTGGTTCACGAACGTTTATACCCATAAGGGACGGTGTTTAAATCTTCCAGAACTACTCTTTTATTATAGCAAATTTTATAATCTTTCGATAGCGATTTAGATTTTATTTTTTTATTTTTTTTTCTCTGGTAATGTGATGGGGGTTAGTCACGGTGATGTGTGGGGCATTTACATTTTTTACCATATGTAAAATCGAATCAAAATTAATCTTCTGAGAATTTCTACAGTTAAGCGTGAAGCCTCTCACTTTACAACATGTCTTGCCCGTGTCTAAAGTGTATGCATAATTTTTAGGGCCCCCCGAAACGAAAGTCTTAATGTAATTGCCATCTTTCGGATTAATCTCATTGGTTAAATCTCCTAGGTAGTCACCCAGAGGAGGATTGTACATGTTAGGCTCATTCACGAACAGAACAGAATCGGTGTCCATATAGATTACTCTTTCTTGTAATTTTTCTAGGACAGAGTACAGCTTTAGTCTGGCATGTGCTGTCGTGAACGCTGCTATTACCACATTGGTGCGTGGATTTGGAGTCATGAACTCTTCCTCGCTAGAAAACTTAATCTCCGCTAACTCATCGTTAAAGAAATTGACATTATCCACAACTAAATCATCAGCAAACAACATTTGGTACAACCTTGCTGGATCTGTCACTACTTCGGTTTGAGACATATTTACCCTCTGACCGAACTTTCCCCAAAAACTATTCAACATGAGTTTTGCAAGGGCTCTCAGCCCTGGATTTTTGACAAGTTTTGTTCGGTCTAACAATATACCTTCTTTGTTCTCATAGTCACTTATATATTTTTGAATGTCTGCCTCAGTTTCGCACCATTGTGGAATACCTGAGCTCTCCTGTTTTATTTTGAGAAAAGTGTTGATGTACTCCGAGAAGAGACCGCCTGTTTTAGTAATTGGATCGTACATTTCAGTTCTCTCAAAATGCCACACGCAGTAAATTTTCTGTACTACGTAACCCAACTCAACTGCTTTTTGCAACTCTAGAGACACATAGGTTCCGCTCAAACTTCTTTCTTCATCATTATGAAGACAAGGTGTTTGCTGTTCGTTTTCAACGCAAGTTCTACATAGAGGGAATGTTAATTTTCCTATCGCCCTATACGGGATTACTGGATGATACAATTTGGACGGGGGGATTATGGTACATTTTATTAATCCGAAATATGATGAAATATCTTTAAAATTTTCAACAATAATCTGGGGATGTCCGACAGGATATATACTGTATTTATTTGTCCATGGGTACAATGAAGTGTAATCTAGATATGAGATGGTTTGGTCTCCGCTAACCTCATAAAAAAGTCGCGTGGCATTGGTCCTCCCACCATAGAAGGCATCTCTAGGATTGAGAACGCATCTATCATCATCAAGGTCTTCTTCTAGTGATTTGCGCAAATCTTCTGGGAAATCTTTGAACATTACACCCCATTGACATTCCCACATCTCCACATAAGTAAACCCAGTCTGAGTCTGTACAAAATGTTTCTTTTCCTGCGTCCTAGAGTACAGCTCGTGCATCGGTACGCCCAAGGTTGGGTGGATGGTTTCCTCGTTATAACACTTTGGACACCCGTGCCAGAAACACCCGTTAAATTCATATACTGTGTTTACCCTTTCACAAAAGCCATCTACCTTAAACGTGCCTATGCGCACTTCACCCATGTTCCTAGCGTGTTGTATGTGTACGGCCTGTTGGCGGCTTAACCAGCGCAACCAAACAATAGCCACTCAGGAATGTTTAAACAGCAAATACTACCAAAGTGAACCCATGTGAACTTCATTTTTTCCATAAAATTTAGAATTTGGTTCGAACATCTAATTTAATTCGTATTCATTGAATGATAATTACAAACAGTAATAACATTACACACTGTGGTCTTTAAGTGATTCACTTTGTGTGTTTATGAATCGTCACAATGATTACTGGCTCTAGACTCCTTACTACATGAGTAGAATAAATCCCGAAACTGTCTTTTAAAAATACCCTTTTAAGATTGTAGGTAACTGTGATTGTTTGTTAAAACCGTCGTAAAATTACATTTCCAACGATGTCGATATTAGTCACACATCGAAGTTATAAGTATGGCTCTATGAAGAAAACGAATCCAACAATGTGGGATAATATTATCCCTAAATGCAACCAGTTCTCGTGAGATAATATTATCCATGTCCGAGAGTTGGCTGAGGCTCCCCCGCTGAATGTGGGATAATATTATCTCTGAATGCAACCAGTTCTCACGAGATAATATTCTCCACGTTCGAGACGTGGCTGAGGCTGAAGGTGGGATAATATTATCTCTGAATGCAACCAGTTCTCACGAGATAATATTATCCACGTTCGAGACGTGGCTGAGGCTGAAGGTGGGATAGTATTATCTCTGAGTGCAACCAGTTCTCACGAGATAATATTATCCATGTCCGAGAGTTGGATAAGGCTAAATGTGGGATAATATTATCTCTGAATGCAACCAGTTCTCACGAGATAATATTCTCCACGTTCGAGACGTGGCTGAGGCTGAAGGTGGGATAATATTATCTCTGAATGCAACCAGTTCTCACGAGATAATATTATCCACGTTCGAGACGTGGCTGAGGCTGAAGGTGGGATAATATTATCTCTGAATGCAACCAGTTCTCACGAGATAATATTATCCACGTTCGAGACGTGGCTGAGGCTGAAGGTGGGATAATATTATCTCTGAGTGCAACCAGTTCTCACGAGATATTATTATCCACGTTCGAGACGTGGCTGAGGCTGAAGGTGGGATAATATTATCTCTGAGTGCAACCAGTTCTCACGAGATAATATTCTCCACGTTCGAGACGTGGCTGAGGCTGAAGGTGGGATAATATTATCTCTGAATGCAACCAGTTCTCACGAGATAATATTATCCACGTTCGAGACGTGGCTGAGGCTGAAGGTGGGATAATATTATCTCTGAGTGCAACCAGTTCTCACGAGATAATATTATCCATGTCCGAGAGTTGGATAAGGCTAAATGTGGGATAATATTATCTCTGAATGCAACCAGTTCTCACGAGATAATATTCTCCACGTTCGAGACTTGGCTGAGGCTCCCCCGCTGATCGTGGGATAATATTATCTCTGAATGCAACCAGTTCTCACGAGATAATATTCTCCACGTTCGAGACGTGGCTGAGGCTGAAGGTGGGATAATATTATCTCTGAATGCAACCAGTTCTCACGAGATAATATTATCCACGTTCGAGACGTGGCTGAGGCTGAAGGTGGGATAGTATTATCTCTGAGTGCAACCAGTTCTCACGAGATAATATTATCCATGTCCGAGAGTTGGATAAGGCTAAATGTGGGATAATATTATCTCTGAATGCAACCAGTTCTCACGAGATAATATTCTCCACGTTCGAGACGTGGCTGAGGCTGAAGGTGGGATAATATTATCTCTGAATGCAACCAGTTCTCACGAGATAATATTATCCACGTTCGAGACGTGGCTGAGGCTGAAGGTGGGATAATATTATCTCTGAATGCAACCAGTTCTCACGAGATAATATTATCCACGTTCGAGACGTGGCTGAGGCTGAAGGTGGGATAATATTATCTCTGAGTGCAACCAGTTCTCACGAGATATTATTATCCACGTTCGAGACGTGGCTGAGGCTGAAGGTGGGATAATATTATCTCTGAGTGCAACCAGTTCTCACGAGATAATATTCTCCACGTTCGAGACGTGGCTGAGGCTGAAGGTGGGATAATATTATCTCTGAATGCAACCAGTTCTCACGAGATAATATTATCCACGTTCGAGACGTGGCTGAGGCTAAATGTGGGATAATATTATCTCTGAATGCAACCAGTTCTCACGAGATAATATTCTCCACGTTCGAGACTTGGCTGAGGCTCCCCCGCTGATCGTGGGATAATATTATCTCTGAATGCAACCAGTTCTCACGAGATAATATTCTCCACGTTCGAGACGTGGCTGAGGCTGAAGGTGGGATAATATTATCTCTGAATGCAACCAGTTCTCACGAGATAATATTATCCACGTTCGAGACGTGGCTGAGGCTGAAGGTGGGATAGTATTATCTCTGAGTGCAACCAGTTCTCACGAGATAATATTATCCATGTCCGAGAGTTGGATAAGGCTAAATGTGGGATAATATTATCTCTGAATGCAACCAGTTCTCACGAGATAATATTCTCCACGTTCGAGACGTGGCTGAGGCTGAAGGTGGGATAATATTATCTCTGAATGCAACCAGTTCTCACGAGATAATATTATCCACGTTCGAGACGTGGCTGAGGCTGAAGGTGGGATAATATTATCTCTGAATGCAACCAGTTCTCACGAGATAATATTATCCACGTTCGAGACGTGGCTGAGGCTGAAGGTGGGATAATATTATCTCTGAGTGCAACCAGTTCTCACGAGATATTATTATCCACGTTCGAGACGTGGCTGAGGCTGAAGGTGGGATAATATTATCTCTGAGTGCAACCAGTTCTCACGAGATAATATTCTCCACGTTCGAGACGTGGCTGAGGCTGAAGGTGGGATAATATTATCTCTGAATGCAACCAGTTCTCACGAGATAATATTATCCACGTTCGAGACGTGGCTGAGGCTGAAGGTGGGATAATATTATCTCTGAGTGCAACCAGTTCTCACGAGATAATATTATCCATGTCCGAGAGTTGGATAAGGCTAAATGTGGGATAATATTATCTCTGAATGCAACCAGTTCTCACGAGATAATATTCTCCACGTTCGAGACTTGGCTGAGGCTCCCCCGCTGATCGTGGGATAATATTATCTCTGAATGCAACCAGTTCTCACGAGATAATATTATCCACGTTCGAGACGTGGCTGAGGCTGAAGATGGGATAATATTATCTCTGAATGCAACCAGTTCTCACGAGATAATATTATCCACGTTCGAGACGTGGCTGAGGCTGAAGGTGGGATAATATTATCTCTGAATGCAACCAGTTCTCACGAGATAATATTATCCACGTTCGAGACGTGGCTGAGGCTGAAGGTGGGATAATATTATCTCTGAGTGCAACCAGTTCTCACGAGATATTATTATCCACGTTCGAGACGTGGCTGAGGCTGAAGGTGGGATAATATTATCTCTGAGTGCAACCAGTTCTCACGAGATATTATTATCCACGTTCGAGACGTGGCTGAGGCTGAAGGTGGGATAATATTATCTCTGAGTGCAACCAGTTCTCACGAGATAATATTCTCCACGTTCGAGACGTGGCTGAGGCTGAAGGTGGGATAATATTATCTCTGAATGCAACCAGTTCTCACGAGATAATATTATCCATGTCCGAGAGTTGGATAAGGCTAAATGTGGGATAATATTATCTCTGAATGCAACCAGTTCTCACGAGATAATATTCTCCACGTTCGAGACTTGGCTGAGGCTCCCCCGCTGATCGTGGGATAATATTATCTCTGAATGCAACCAGTTCTCACGAGATAATATTCTCCACGTTCGAGACGTGGCTGAGGCTGAAGGTGGGATAATATTATCTCTGAATGCAACCAGTTCTCACGAGATAATATTATCCACGTTCGAGACGTGGCTGAGGCTGAAGGTGGGATAGTATTATCTCTGAGTGCAACCAGTTCTCACGAGATAATATTATCCATGTCCGAGAGTTGGATAAGGCTAAATGTGGGATAATATTATCTCTGAATGCAACCAGTTCTCACGAGATAATATTCTCCACGTTCGAGACGTGGCTGAGGCTGAAGGTGGGATAATATTATCTCTGAATGCAACCAGTTCTCACGAGATAATATTATCCACGTTCGAGACGTGGCTGAGGCTGAAGGTGGGATAATATTATCTCTGAATGCAACCAGTTCTCACGAGATAATATTATCCACGTTCGAGACGTGGCTGAGGCTGAAGGTGGGATAATATTATCTCTGAGTGCAACCAGTTCTCACGAGATATTATTATCCACGTTCGAGACGTGGCTGAGGCTGAAGGTGGGATAATATTATCTCTGAGTGCAACCAGTTCTCACGAGATAATATTCTCCACGTTCGAGACGTGGCTGAGGCTGAAGGTGGGATAATATTATCTCTGAATGCAACCAGTTCTCACGAGATAATATTATCCACGTTCGAGACGTGGCTGAGGCTGAAGGTGGGATAATATTATCTCTGAGTGCAACCAGTTCTCACGAGATAATATTATCCATGTCCGAGAGTTGGATAAGGCTAAATGTGGGATAATATTATCTCTGAATGCAACCAGTTCTCACGAGATAATATTCTCCACGTTCGAGACTTGGCTGAGGCTCCCCCGCTGATCGTGGGATAATATTATCTCTGAATGCAACCAGTTCTCACGAGATAATATTATCCACGTTCGAGACGTGGCTGAGGCTGAAGATGGGATAATATTATCTCTGAATGCAACCAGTTCTCACGAGATAATATTATCCACGTTCGAGACGTGGCTGAGGCTGAAGGTGGGATAATATTATCTCTGAATGCAACCAGTTCTCACGAGATAATATTATCCACGTTCGAGACGTGGCTGAGGCTGAAGGTGGGATAATATTATCTCTGAGTGCAACCAGTTCTCACGAGATATTATTATCCACGTTCGAGACGTGGCTGAGGCTGAAGGTGGGATAATATTATCTCTGAGTGCAACCAGTTCTCACGAGATAATATTCTCCACGTTCGAGACGTGGCTGAGGCTGAAGGTGGGATAATATTATCTCTGAATGCAACCAGTTCTCACGAGATAATATTATCCATGTCCGAGAGTTGGATAAGGCTAAATGTGGGATAATATTATCTCTGAATGCAACCAGTTCTCACGAGATAATATTCTCCACGTTCGAGACTTGGCTGAGGCTCCCCCGCTGATCGTGGGATAATATTATCTCTGAATGCAACCAGTTCTCACGAGATAATATTCTCCACGTTCGAGACGTGGCTGAGGCTGAAGGTGGGATAATATTATCTCTGAATGCAACCAGTTCTCACGAGATAATATTATCCACGTTCGAGACGTGGCTGAGGCTGAAGGTGGGATAGTATTATCTCTGAGTGCAACCAGTTCTCACGAGATAATATTATCCATGTCCGAGAGTTGGATAAGGCTAAATGTGGGATAATATTATCTCTGAATGCAACCAGTTCTCACGAGATAATATTCTCCACGTTCGAGACGTGGCTGAGGCTGAAGGTGGGATAATATTATCTCTGAATGCAACCAGTTCTCACGAGATAATATTATCCACGTTCGAGACGTGGCTGAGGCTGAAGGTGGGATAATATTATCTCTGAATGCAACCAGTTCTCACGAGATAATATTATCCACGTTCGAGACGTGGCTGAGGCTGAAGGTGGGATAATATTATCTCTGAGTGCAACCAGTTCTCACGAGATATTATTATCCACGTTCGAGACGTGGCTGAGGCTGAAGGTGGGATAATATTATCTCTGAGTGCAACCAGTTCTCACGAGATAATATTCTCCATGTTCGAGACGTGGCTGAGGCTGAAGGTGGGATAATATTATCTCTGAATGCAACCAGTTCTCACGAGATAATATTATCCACGTTCGAGACGTGGCTGAGGCTGAAGGTGGGATAATATTATCTCTGAGTGCAACCAGTTCTCACGAGATAATATTATCCATGTCCGAGAGTTGGATAAGGCTAAATGTGGGATAATATTATCTCTGAATGCAACCAGTTCTCACGAGATAATATTCTCCACGTTCGAGACTTGGCTGAGGCTCCCCCGCTGATCGTGGGATAATATTATCTCTGAATGCAACCAGTTCTCACGAGATAATATTATCCACGTTCGAGACGTGGCTGAGGCTGAAGATGGGATAATATTATCTCTGAATGCAACCAGTTCTCACGAGATAATATTATCCACGTTCGAGACGTGGCTGAGGCTGAAGGTGGGATAATATTATCTCTGAATGCAACCAGTTCTCACGAGATAATATTATCCACGTTCGAGACGTGGCTGAGGCTGAAGGTGGGATAATATTATCTCTGAGTGCAACCAGTTCTCACGAGATATTATTATCCACGTTCGAGACGTGGCTGAGGCTGAAGGTGGGATAATATTATCTCTGAGTGCAACCAGTTCTCACGAGATAATATTCTCCACGTTCGAGACGTGGCTGAGGCTGAAGGTGGGATAATATTATCTCTGAATGCAACCAGTTCTCACGAGATAATATTATCCACGTTCGAGACGTGGCTGAGGCTGAAGGTGGGATAATATTATCTCTGAGTGCAACCAGTTCTCACGAGATAATATTATCCATGTCCGAGAGTTGGATAAGGCTAAATGTGGGATAATATTATCTCTGAATGCAACCAGTTCTCACGAGATAATATTCTCCACGTTCGAGACTTGGCTGAGGCTCCCCCGCTGATCGTGGGATAATATTATCTCTGAATGCAACCAGTTCTCACGAGATAATATTCTCCACGTTCGAGACGTGGCTGAGGCTGAAGGTGGGATAATATTATCTCTGAATGCAACCAGTTCTCACGAGATAATATTATCCACGTTCGAGACGTGGCTGAGGCTGAAGGTGGGATAGTATTATCTCTGAGTGCAACCAGTTCTCACGAGATAATATTATCCATGTCCGAGAGTTGGATAAGGCTAAATGTGGGATAATATTATCTCTGAATGCAACCAGTTCTCACGAGATAATATTATCCACGTTCGAGACGTGGCTGAGGCTGAAGGTGGGATAATATTATCTCTGAATGCAACCAGTTCTCACGAGATAATATTATCCACGTTCGAGACGTGGCTGAGGCTGAAGGTGGGATAATATTATCTCTGAATGCAACCAGTTCTCACGAGATAATATTATCCACGTTCGAGACGTGGCTGAGGCTGAAGGTGGGATAATATTATCTCTGAGTGCAACCAGTTCTCACGAGATATTATTATCCACGTTCGAGACGTGGCTGAGGCTGAAGGTGGGATAATATTATCTCTGAGTGCAACCAGTTCTCACGAGATAATATTCTCCACGTTCGAGACGTGGCTGAGGCTGAAGGTGGGATAATATTATCTCTGAATGCAACCAGTTCTCACGAGATAATATTATCCACGTTCGAGACGTGGCTGAGGCTGAAGGTGGGATAATATTATCTCTGAGTGCAACCAGTTCTCACGAGATAATATTATCCATGTCCGAGAGTTGGATAAGGCTAAATGTGGGATAATATTATCTCTGAATGCAACCAGTTCTCACGAGATAATATTCTCCACGTTCGAGACTTGGCTGAGGCTCCCCCGCTGATCGTGGGATAATATTATCTCTGAATGCAACCAGTTCTCACGAGATAATATTCTCCACGTTCGAGACGTGGCTGAGGCTGAAGGTGGGATAATATTATCTCTGAATGCAACCAGTTCTCACGAGATAATATTATCCACGTTCGAGACGTGGCTGAGGCTGAAGGTGGGATAGTATTATCTCTGAGTGCAACCAGTTCTCACGAGATAATATTATCCATGTCCGAGAGTTGGATAAGGCTAAATGTGGGATAATATTATCTCTGAATGCAACCAGTTCTCACGAGATAATATTATCCACGTTCGAGACGTGGCTGAGGCTGAAGGTGGGATAATATTATCTCTGAATGCAACCAGTTCTCACGAGATAATATTATCCACGTTCGAGACGTGGCTGAGGCTGAAGGTGGGATAATATTATCTCTGAATGCAACCAGTTCTCACGAGATAATATTATCCACGTTCGAGACGTGGCTGAGGCTGAAGGTGGGATAATATTATCTCTGAGTGCAACCAGTTCTCACGAGATATTATTATCCACGTTCGAGACGTGGCTGAGGCTGAAGGTGGGATAATATTATCTCTGAGTGCAACCAGTTCTCACGAGATAATATTCTCCACGTTCGAGACGTGGCTGAGGCTGAAGGTGGGATAATATTATCTCTGAATGCAACCAGTTCTCACGAGATAATATTATCCACGTTCGAGACGTGGCTGAGGCTGAAGGTGGGATAATATTATCTCTGAGTGCAACCAGTTCTCACGAGATAATATTATCCATGTCCGAGAGTTGGATAAGGCTAAATGTGGGATAATATTATCTCTGAATGCAACCAGTTCTCACGAGATAATATTCTCCACGTTCGAGACTTGGCTGAGGCTCCCCCGCTGATCGTGGGATAATATTATCTCTGAATGCAACCAGTTCTCACGAGATAATATTCTCCACGTTCGAGACGTGGCTGAGGCTGAAGGTGGGATAATATTATCTCTGAATGCAACCAGTTCTCACAAGATAATATTATCCACGTTCGAGACGTGGCTGAGGCTGAAGGTGGGATAGTATTATCTCTGAGTGCAACCAGTTCTCACGAGATAATATTATCCATGTCCGAGAGTTGGATAAGGCTAAATGTGGGATAATATTATCTCTGAATGCAACCAGTTCTCACGAGATAATATTCTCCACGTTCGAGACGTGGCTGAGGCTGAAGGTGGGATAATATTATCTCTGAATGCAACCAGTTCTCACGAGATAATATTATCCACGTTCGAGACGTGGCTGAGGCTGAAGGTGGGATAATATTATCTCTGAATGCAACCAGTTCTCACGAGATAATATTATCCACGTTCGAGACGTGGCTGAGGCTGAAGGTGGGATAATATTATCTCTGAGTGCAACCAGTTCTCACGAGATACTATTATCCACGTTCGAGACGTGGCTGAGGCTGAAGGTGGGATAATATTATCTCTGAGTGCAACCAGTTCTCACGAGATAATATTCTCCACGTTCGAGACGTGGCTGAGGCTGAAGGTGGGATAATATTATCTCTGAATGCAACCAGTTCTCACGAGATAATATTATCCACGTTCGAGACGTGGCTGAGGCTGAAGGTGGGATAATATTATCTCTGAGTGCAACCAGTTCTCACGAGATAATATTATCCATGTCCGAGAGTTGGATAAGGCTAAATGTGGGATAATATTATCTCTGAATGCAACCAGTTCTCACGAGATAATATTCTCCACGTTCGAGACTTGGCTAAGACTGAAGATGGGATAATATTATCTCAGTGCAACCAGTTCTCACGAGATAATATTATCCAGGTCCGAGAGTTGGCTAAAGGCTGAATGTGGGATAATATTATCTCTGAATGCAACCAGTTCTCACGAGATAATACTATCCAGGCCCAAGAGTTGGCTAAAGGCTGAATGTGGGATAATATTATCTCTGAATGCAACCAGCTCTCACGAGATAATATTATCCAGTTCCGAGAGTTGGCTGAGGCTGAATGCGAAATAGTATAATCTCTGAATGCAACCAGTTCTCACTCTGAATGCCCACTCTTGCTTCGCGCAGGCTGGCCATTCTTGCCAAACACAACTATTTTGCCCTCGTTCTCTCCAAACCACCACCTTGCCATGCTTACAAACAACGTTACTGAAGGAAGTTTGAAGAATATTGCTTTACTTTGCTTGGAAGACACTTGATACTCTGCTCTGAGTCTGATCTGACGTGATGACTTTGCCCGGCAATATATATGCGTACGGAATCTGTTTTGCATAAAATAGTCTGTTAGAGTGACGTATGCAAACTTTTGTTATCATTGATAGTAATGGTCACTGTGGTCTGCAATAGTTTGCAGGTTCATGCAAGATACTATCCCCACTGTCACAAAACGTAGATCTCGGTGCCCGCCCTGGATCACTCCAAAGAAACTCGTCGACTCGTTGTGTAGGATCTACCAAATCTACTGTTTCTGTATAATGTCTGTTATTTTGACTAGTATAGGGCAAATGGTACTGCATACATATGGTGCAGTGGACAGGTAGCTGGCCACTGTAAATGGACCTTCGACTCTGGCTTTGAGATTTAATATGTAACATACACGATTTCTTAAATTTAAACCTTGAATAATTTTTAATTAAATGCACTTTTGGGTGAAACTTGTGAGGCGAGTTTTCGATACTTGATGGAAATGATGTTACATTCAAATCTACAGTGAATTAAACAATTATGTATTTTAAGGTAGGCTACATCTATTGCAGTTAGTAATGTGGGCTTGAAATAAACATTGCCCAGAAGCCAAGGTGAAGAGATCATCAATAAAACTGTTGCATCTGAAGAAAAAAAATTATTGACTCAATTGTTTTCACACTAAAATAAACATGACACATCTAGGCCTTTGGGATAAATACCATGGAGGAAGTCACTGTTCACTGTTGTATACCTGTGTGATTTAGAATTAAAACTGTCCTACACAGGAAGTGACAGAATGGACAGCGTCTAGTTACAGTATTTGTTGGGTTCATGCACGTAGGCGAGTTTCCAGCAGATTCCCGCATTTTTGTTCAATATATCACAGCCTGCCAGGGAAAAGAAAAGGCAGGCAGTTAACCGGCGAAATCACAGTGCGCTAAAGGCTTACTCCATCCTCAATTTGTTTGGTCAAAAACAGCACTATATCGTTATGATGGAGTGCATTTGTCAACAATGGGTACGCAATTGTTTTGTGCAAATTTGCGCGCCTGTGTTCTGAAAAGAGTATCGTAGGCTTGTGTTCTCCTTTTGGGACGTGCATTTGGCGCTTTGAACAGGATTCACAAAGAAAATGAAAGAGTTTGGTGAAATTTTATTTAATGTTTTACTTTCAACAAAACTTTTTATTTGAGTCGATTTTGCATTGTAAATAAAGTTGTGGTAGCCCTTTGATGTACCACAGGGGCTATTTCCGGTCGTATGTGAATAGGTGAAAACTCCAACTTACTTGATTGGTTGAACTTATTGTATCTACACAGTGCCTCATAGTGAATTGGGCAACACAGCAGTAGACCTCCGCAGTGTAGCAGTCGTGAAGGATAGATACAATGTTTGTGGGGATGTAAATTAGAGGTCAGTTATTACTGAACACAGCTCCAGTAACGTTAATGTTGTTATTGTTAAGGCTAGCCTCGTCAATGAATGACCCTGACCTTGGCCGGTGTTGTTTGCTCGGACTAAATCACTGTTTGTTGTTTTTACATGTAAATACAATTACGAACATTGGCAATAATTTCGACAGCAATTTCCGCCTGCTTTTGGCACATGTCAAACATTCATCTTGATGATACTAATACATTAATTTTCAAAAATAATTGACCCCCAAAAGGAAGGGAAGGGAAAAAAGATTGGGCTTGCATATTTCGTCTCTGAGATACTGTATACTTTTTAAAATTTATGAAGCAGCATTTTTTGTTCACCGAATCCAGCTGAGGAGCTGTCAAGTAGATAAATTTGAAGAGCGACAATTTAATAGGCCTATACATTAAGTAGATTTTTTCTGATGAAAACAATTGTGAAAAATTGCTTTAAAAAGTGTTCCGTTTTATTTTACCACCCCACCCTTTAAGTGGTACCAGAACTTTTACTTGCGAGTAAATAAAACTGAGCCTGGTGTCATTTTGACTGTTCTTATCTGTCAAAATTCAAAACTGTAACAATTTGAATTCTTAGCAAAAATTGTAACAAGATGCTCCTCTGAGGAAATGTAGAGCATACTACTCAACTCAACGTGAAGGTGCTCAACCCAACTTACAGCATGTGGCTGTCAATACCATTCTGTACTGCCTCAAGACATGTAGAAACTATACAGCAATTCTGGCAAGATCTCCAAAAAACTTTCAAAACATTGGTTTACAAGGGTTGCATTAAAGAAAATCATGATTGCGATTTGTATAAAAAATAAATGCAGCAAATAATAAAAACAAATGTTTCAATGGCTGGCTGTTTGTGGAAAATATTATCTTTGTTAACGGAAAATTGACATGGAGAAGAAGAACTTGAAGAAGTGAAGAAGTGAAGAAAAAGGGAACAAAAACAAGAGATGTTCCAAGCTATGCTCCAAACACCTAATTATAATTCGTTTTAATCGGCCGTGAATGCTTTGTATGTTAAGCCAAAAAATATAACTCGTTAGCAGTATATTTCGTTAGCAGTAGTTGTTATTTTACTTTAGCCTTTGACTAGCAATAAGCTTATTTTACAGTAACGTTGTTCTCGAGCTAATTGCCTAGCATCACAACAAGCATGTAAATGCACAGCCACAATTTATTGAATTACAAACTATTTCGTAATCAATTACTGTTGTCAATATAATGATGTTCATATTCGTATTTACATGACCATGTGTAACCAGAAAACGATAGTTTTGTCTGAGCACACAATACAGGTTAGGTCCGGGTAACTAATTTACGAGGCTACGCCTAACAATAACATTTAACGTTTGGTTAGGGTCTAGGTCCAGTCTAATCTACTCTACTCGGCGCATTGCATCGGTGGTAATGTACCCCGAGGGTATGGTGACAGAATTTACAATCATTGCGGACGGAAATATTGTGTGCAAACACAGACTTCATCTTTGCAACATGTCTGTTTTCAACTTGGCATACAATAAAAAGGTTGTTATCACACTAACTGGTATTCAGAAAGCTATTCTGAACATTCCAAATGCAAATGCAAATGCGAATGCAAATGAAAAATAAGATTGCAGCAATCTTATCAAATGATTTATGGAATGCAAGAGTAGGCTGATTTTAAGTCGAACCTTGAAAAACCAAGCAATTGTTCAGATAAAATTGTTTAGTGTTAAAGTTATTATTCTTTAGTTGCAGCTTGGTAAAATAAATTCTGGTCCAGTAAATATTTAGAGCATAATTCCTCTAATCGTTCATTTCATTGGCCATTTACAACAATAATATTGATGCTCCATAGTTTTCTCAAAGGGTACTTCCTCCAGTGCAAGTCACAAATAAGTTGGTTTTAGTGGGCACGAGATTATTTTCTAAGTTGGTTTTAGTGGGCACGAGATTATTTTCTCCATTGGGAGCTAACAAGATGTGTTCTCATTTCCTTGTTTGTTTGGACATTACACTCATTAGAAACCCTTCAAGTTACTTCTGTTGCTATTTGAGGGCGTCATTGTCCGGTTCGTCATGTCTAGTTAGTTCGTCGCTGCCCAGTGAGATTTTGTGATAATGAAGGCGGAGAGGCCTGGCGTCAAGTCAGCTGCCACCGAATAAATTGCGTAGTTAGGCAAGGCCACCAGCGGAGGCAGCTCATAAAATATAATAAAAATAAGATTACACTAAATATTGGTAATCGCAAAGCATTTGTGGCAAGTGCCCTGCTTACTTTCGCTTCTTAAATTTAAGTGTGGTCCGACCTGACTTAAGTAAGTATGGCACTAGGGTGTCATAGCAGCTTTTTTACGTGTCGCACACCACAGACATGTTAATAAATGAATTGTTGGCAGAGAACGAGTGTTGTGCATGAGGAGCAATCCATTTTCAGAATTTACTGAAAACCCACGTCATACATAGGTTTGATAAGTCAAGAATAACATAATTATAAAGTTTAGGCCTATACAAAGCCACTTTTATGCCCAGATTAACTAAATATTGACACTTTTTTGAGAAAACTTACAAGTCACCCTGTCTTAAATGGACATTTTGAGTGTCATCTTTTAACCATAAAAACACAATTAATTAAGTGCGCTAAAATGCTCTTAAAGGGTAAATCATTTCATATTCTTAAATAATTGCACGTTACTCTCAGATTTGAAATGTATGCAGTTGTCATATTCACCGAAACAAATGAAGTGGAGCTTGTCCCAACTAACTGGGCTAAACCGATCGAAAGAGAATGTGCTTGTGCCACCATTTCAATTCTCGGCAGCATTAACCAAGGCAACGAAGGAACGGCGGAGGTTGTATCTTCACACATGGCTTACGTTTAAGGTCCGCCTGCTATGCACAAACTTCAAGTATTAAACATTCTAAAAATCAAAGGTATACAAGTTATAACACCTCCTTTATTCTTAAAATACTATATAATCATGTTTACCTGTTGTTTGGTTGAACAATTCTAGTTGCTATAAAACTCTTAATCCTAGACACATTATACAACTTCCACAGAAAATGAAAATAAAGTTTACTTCCACTGTACATTTGTTCATGAAATACTGAATTACTTAATTTCTTGTACAGAAAGCTACGAGGTTGGCAGGCAGAAGGTGTGAATGGCCGAGGACACTTCAGTTGTCCAAAAAGAGACAGAGACTCAACCCCCGAAACAAAAGTAAGTTCAAGTACAGTCTGTGTAAAAGTGAACTAACAGTGTATACATTGGAAAACGTTGAAAACATTAATACTTGCAATTTGAAACATTACTCCCGAGTTTTTTTTTTTCACATCTGTCAAACTTCTCAACAGCTTATTTATAAAATTTATTTGATATTTTGTACATGAAGGCGAAGAAGGCCACACAAGTTGGACCTCCAGTGAGAGTGAGGAAGACATTGCGTACGAAGAAGTGTGCCAAAAAACAAAAAGCGACATCAAAAAACAGGTACATGTAGGTACCATTGCAAGATGCATCTGCAATTCCTGACCAACAATGACTGGAGATTGCTTACAGTACACCGCCCATGTCCAGACTAGGTTTGTTTGTTAATGAATCAATTTATGACGTGCACATATAAAACCAACTTTCTTACCCGTTTAAAAAAAGGTGTATAATAATATGGCACTTGTATTCTCCTTTTACAATATTAACATTAGATGTTAAAACACATACACATTTTACAATATTAACATTAGATGTTAAAACACTTACGCAAAATAAATGTGAGTGCACTAGTCTTTTATGGCAATTGGATAGGCCTATATTGTATGGCAATTGGATAGGCCTATATTGTATTTGAAGATCACACAGTCCATCAACAATCAAACGCATTTTAAAACAGTTTTTATTCTTTTATAACAGTGGGGCACGATTTTGTATAAAACATTTGTTTATTGATCTACGATATTGACAAAATAGGATGACCGCCAAACATAGGGCTATATGAAAGATAGCTCAGTTGGTAAAACATGAATCTAGTGATCGTTAGTCCAAAATCTAGTCATTCTAGTCAAGGCTGTTTCTTGTCACTTGTCACAGATGAGCTACAAAGCAACTTCTAAAACAATGTTTGGTATATTTTTCACAGGGGAAAATAGAGAACTGCAAACACAGGTGAGTAAAAAAAAATTGTTTTCTCGAAATGGGGGTTAAAAGTTTTCGGAAAGGTAAGATGGTGTGAATTGATTAAATGTACATTTTTCTCTCCAAAATGCATTAATTCCAAGGATTTAAGAACTGTTTTGTTAAAAGAAACTGTTCACGACCACATCCTTTATAATGCAGTCTGGTTTGAAAAGCTTGTGCATGAAGTAAACCTACCACAAAGACATGAGCTAACATGAAAACGAGAGGATAAATAGCAACAAAGCAAATGTCACAAACTTTGACAGTCCTTTCATTGAAAGAAAAGTACAAATAATAATGTGGATTTTGAAAAGCTTCATATGGTGAGCTAACGGACTTCACCTTTGTGAATGGTTCAAACAGTGGTTAGTCCTGAACAATTCTGCGCCTTCAGTACTGCTATCCCATTATAAATCTAAAATTCAAAGTCGCATGTATGTAGTTTTGATATTAAATATGGCATTATTTATAAATATTTGGCAATGTTGCATAGAAACTATGGTGACTGTACGTGTACTAAAGGCAATTAATGAGGTGCAGGTTGCCGTACGATCCAACCAGCAGGAACTTGAATCTCAAATGGCATTGCTTCTCAACTCGCCAAAGAAGAGGAACTATAACCAGCTTGATTATACGCAACAGAAGAACACAAAGTAACACACGGTTGTTGATAGTTGAAACGTTTATTTACTCGATGCTGGTGGAGGCTCTCCTGCCTACTCTCTGACTTTCACCCGGTATTTATTGTAAAACCCTACTTGTTGCAGCATGTATAACTGTATTAGGACTTGTTTTACACCTCATTAAGAATACATTTGAATAATTATACAATAAAAGAATATGTTTCGATGATTTAAAGAAAGGGGTTGTACTAAACAAATGAGTTGGAAGAGGTTGCCCCATATTTGGGTACCCGTTTGACCAGTGCCTGGCACTCTCTGTCATCACAGTGGAATGTGAAGACCCATACACACTTGGCACTATTGTCCTGACTTAGAACAATGAGACTACTAGAACTGAAAGCATAGAGGTCTATTGACACTGCTACAATCTCAGAGGACACTCTCAGATATTGATATTATTTCGTATTTTAAGTGCATGCCTTTCGTTGGGTGATAGAACCCCTGACCCAAAACATGGACTTACCTCTCCCTTTTTATGAAGACGTTCAAGCTTTAGAGCTCGTCTTAACAGCTATAGTATAAGGCACGAAATGCAATGGTAAGTTTATTTATACTCAAAATATCAAAGGCAAAAGTAGCGATTCTTGTCACAAGAGTGACATTTTTCTACAAGAGTGACATTTTTCATAACTTTGATTGCATATGTGGTAGTTTAGCCAAAGATACTGTGATAAGAATCAGGTCAAGCACCCTTAATCACCAGCTGACACTGTGTTACAACTGGGCGGGACGAGGGGGGTGGAAGGGCGAAATTGTAGCCACCGAGCAAGCCTTTGGCATCTTCCAAGGGAAACTGTGTAGTGCGCCTAACAGCAGCCTGCACCATTCTCTCCTCAGTCTTTTGCTACTTTCCGGAGATACAGTCTGATTTACTGGATAACCTTTATACTAGTCTAATCTGGATGTCTTCCTGATCCTACTAGACAAATTTTGAGGCATTTTGCTTACTTGTGGATACGTTCTGTAAGCATTGACTTTTTCAAGTTTCAGCTCATAATTGGAACACAGGACGCCATATTCCCTGTACAGTCATTGCATTGCCTATTGATATTCGTTCAAGCATGGTACTGGATTGACACCATTGGAACTTAACAATGATGGCAACTTGGAAGATTAAATTCCTTGCACTGATTCTTTTGTGCTGCTCTGTCACCTTCAATGGGGACTGCTTGAATGGACCAGGACCCATTCTAGTCAAGAAAGGGTCTACCAAAGACTGCACCAGTGTATACATCGGGAGAAGAGTCTTGTATTACACCAATGGTACAAGCAGTTTTCGCATAGAACTAATACAACATGGCGACATCCATCCTAATCCAGGCCCTGTGCAGCAGAGTTCTTCAACTGACAATCTTGAGCATAAAGACCCACCAGCTGTTCTGACACTGCATAGTTCATCGAAAATAAAAGTTAGATACGACATAACTGAATTATTAAAACTGCGGCCCTTTTTGGCCACTTTAGTGGATGTGAGGTTGTGGAAAACGCTAAAGTCACTCGGAATATCTTCAAAGCGTACCACTCATAGGGGAGTTAAAGGAGGATGCCGAATTCAAAAGCGAAGCAGAATCAACCAGGCACCATTTTACCAGAGTGTAAGAAATGTGGAGGATCAGCTAGAAGAGTCGCATCTTTCTCATTTTGCACTTTGGAACGCAAGATCTATTAAGAACAAGTCTCATATGATCTCTGATTTGGTAGTTTCCCACCATGTAGATATTCTGGCTATAATGGAAATTTGGCTCACTGGTGATGCCCGTGACAATCGTTATTTGGCAGATTTGAGTATGTCCCTGCCTTCTCATCAATTTCTTCATTCACCTCGAACTGACAGATCTGGGGGCGGCATTGGTGTTTGTCTCCATAAGAACTTTAGCGTACGAGAAGAGAAGCGCGAAACTCCAGAATCCTTTGAGTACCTGAACATTCTCCTCTGTGGTAAGGAACAGAAGCCACTTCGTCTAGTGATCGTGTACCGGCCACAGAGGAGAAAAGATGGAAGAGCTACAGCTCCAATATTCTTCCAAGAGTTTTCCATTCTTCTTGAAAGATTGATGACAGAACCGAATTGTCTTGTTATAGCAGGCGATTTTAATTTTCATTTTGATGATCAGAATGATCACAATGCATCTATGTTTTGGGACATGATTGCATCGGCAAATCTTAAGCAGCTTGTAAACTTTCCAACTCATGTGAAAGGACACACACTTGATTTGATTCTGACTCGGGCTTCAGATGACATAATCTCTCAGATGTCATGCACTAGTTATTTACCATCTGATCATGCTGCCATTATCTGTAAACTCTCAATTAGCAAACCAGAACCTCTGAAAACTAAAATCCAGTTTCGGAAGTTGAAGGACATTGATATTGATTCGTTCCGCAGAGACATCCTGCAGTCTGAATTACAAACCTGTCTCTCAGGTGATGTGGATGGACTGATCGAGCAATACGAATAATGTACTTAAGAACCTTCTTGATAAGCATGCTCCTGTGATTAATAGGACAATCACATCTCGACAGCGATCACTGTGGTTCAACGAAGAATGTCATGAGGCCAAACAAAACCTCAGAAGGTTAGAAAGACGCTGGCGAAGTTCGAGGCTGGAAATTGATCATCAAATATTTGTTCATGAAGCTGCAAAGTATCATAAAACTTTACTGCGGGCCAGGAAGGAATACTATTCACTGGAACTGGATGACTGTGGCCCTCGGGAGTTTTTTCTTAAAGTTGATAGACTGTGTCGGGCCACATCTTCTAAAACGTTACCTAGAGATGATAATTCAAGTCCATCCTTAGCTGACCGCTTTTGTACTTTCTTTTCAAATAAAACTGACAATATAGTAACCTCCCTTCGTGAAACCTCGTATCGAGAGTTGACTGAGATCGTGTTTCCGACAACTGATCATAGATTTGAGAACTTTCGTGTTGTCACCCAAAGTCAAGTTCAGGGAGTACTGTCTGGTTCTAAGTCAACCACTTGTGGACTAGACCCTTTTCCAAGTGATCTTCTGAAGAAGGGTGCTGCAGAGCTGACTCCAATTATCACCAGAGTCGTGAATTTATGCTTGACCAGTGGACATTTTCCAGAAACATTAAAATATGCGCACATCACTCCTCTGTTAAAATCAAACAAGCTTGATCCAGAGGACTTGAACAGTTACCGACCTATCGCTCACTTGAAGTTCCTTGGAAAATTGCTTGAACGGCTTTTGGTCTCTCAGCTTCAGGAATATCTAACGACTAATAACTTGTTTGCCAGTGCTCAATCTGCGTACAGACCAAATCATAGCTGTGAAACTGCTATCGTTACGAGTCGTTAATGACATTTTGTTGGCTCTTGATAGCGGTAATGAAGCCATTTTGCTGCTTCTTGACTATTCAGGTGCATTTGACACGATCAGCCAGCCAATTTTATTATCACGTTTGGAAGAAAGATATGGGATAAGGGGAAATGCACTGAAACTACTTACTTCTTACCTTAAAAACAGAAGTCATTGCGTAGTTATTGGTAGCTCTAAATCTTATACTTATTCATCCACCCATGGGGTCCCTCAGGGGTCTGTTATAGGTCCTTTGGCATTCACTTTGTATTCAGCACCACTGCAGGACATTATTGCTCATCACAATTTGAAATGTATGATGTATGCCGATGATACTCAAGTATATGTATTCATTGAAAATGGTAGACAATTATGATGCGATTCTTAAACTACAGGCTTGTGTTTTAGATATAAAATATTGGTCTGTTCAGAATGATCTCCAACTTAATGCAGATAAAACTGAGGTTCTTCATTTTACCAGTAAATTTAGACATAGTCATCAACTTGAATCTTTCCTCTTAGGTGACACGGGTGTTATTGCAGTGGCTGATTCTGCTAGAAATCTAGGTGTCAAACTTGATAATCATCTTACAATGCATGCTCATGTAAATGATACCTGTAGAGCTGCTTCATTTGCACTCCATAAAATTGGGACAATACGACCTTTCTTAAACAAGAAATCAACAGAAAGACTCGTCCATGCACATGTAATGTCACGCATTGATTTTTGTAATAGCATTTTGTATGGACTTCCCGATGTACAAATTAACAAGCTTCAGAGAATCCAAAACTCAGCTGCTAGATTGATTGGTGACACGTGCTCAAAAGCGTGACCACATTTCTCCTATTTTGCATGATTTACATTGGCTTCCGATAAAATACCGTATTCAGTATAAAATACTTTCATTAACTTTCTTATGTTTGCAAGGTTTGGGCCCTACTTATCTCCAAGACATCATCCAAAAATATCATCCAGTTCGTAATCTTCGCTCAAAATTCAAGTCTCTCTTAGTATGTCCCTCGAATTTCACTAAATTTTATGGGGCCAGAGCTTTTGCAGTAGCAGCAGCAGAATTATGGAATAGTCTTCCTGACAACATAAAACAAGTGCAAACAGTGAATTCTTTTAAGACGAAGCTAAAAACACATTTATTTTTGCAATAGCCTCCAGTATGTCTTACTGTGTCAACTAGTTTTTTCATTCATGTACTTACTTGTCTTTTTGTCTTACTTTAATTTCTCTTCTATTTTTCATCTCAAAGCGCATAGAGACTTCCCTGTGAATGTGATATGCGCTATACAAGAATGGTTCATTATTATTATTATTATTATCTTGACACTTGCATCAGTTATCACAAGCAAGATTACTGTGCTAAAATTTAGTTCCCAGCAATTTGTTTTTGCACAACTGATTCAGTCGGAACCAGTGTCCAGTGAGACACATTTAGCGAAGTACTTTTGGTGATGCTTTGTAACACAAAACTTGGGAATTTAATCACTGATTGATAATATTGTTTACGTCACATATTGTTTACGTCACATATCTAGGATGGTCAAGGTCATACAATGAAATGTGATCTGCAAATAGGATTATGGCTCATTATTAGCATCATTCATCGTTTGTTGGTGGATATAAAGCGTTCTTTGGAGACAGTTAGGAAAGAGTCACCTAGACAAATTTTCTGTTGGGACGCCCAAGAGGATGAATGTAAAACAATTTGAGAAGAAAAGTGGATAAAATTAGCCAGCGCCTGCATGCAAAAACTGGATCTGAATCACCTGTTTTTTCTCGTGGCGTAAACTATCCACTTGTACTCAAGCCTACTACTGTACACTCTTGTCGACTCCAAACACCAGTTTCTGCTGACTAAAAATGTATTACATACCGTTGAAATGTATTACATACTCTCGTTGTGCGCCGCGCCGCGCGGTGCATAACTAACTTGATCCCCAAATAAGTTTATGCCAACTTCAAGCGCAGCGCATGAAAAAAGTATTTTTTATACTGTTGTTGGTTTTGGAAAGAGTGTGTCTGCAACCTGTGAAAGACTCATGAAAAACAAGTCAACCTTTTGTGCTCGGGGCTTGTTAGGATGCGGCAATTAAAATAAAGGAGAACCGATTCATTCGTAGTTTTCAGATTCATTCGTAGTTTTCAGATTCAATCACTTAATTTTATTTAAACGTAAAGAAGTGGTGGCATTCATTTTTATTGTTAGGGATCTTCGCCTCAGATTTAAAGAGCAAAATTACCTAGGTTTCTTTGACCGGTCCCATAACACTAATAAATGTTAAGACTTTTATTTAATATTTATAACAAAACAAATTTATGCAACACAAATTTATTTCGTTGTTCGTTGAAAAAGTAATGCTATGATAACAAGAATATCCTTGGAAACACTTATGGACAAACCACCATATTAATAAAACGCGCAAATATACAACGGAGCTTTACATCGCTTGGCATGTTTCATTCCTGTAAGATTGAATATTCTAAAGAAAACCTTAGGGATTTTTTTAATTATTTGTAAAAACCTTGTTTTTTCAAATTGGTATTGAAAACGATGGACGTAACCTTTCCAAAACACCTCAAGCTCACTACATACAGTCTAGTGTTACAGTGAAACCTGTCTGAAAAACACCGGGCAAAATAGTATACTGGATTACTCTTGAGAAGGTGTGTTAAAAGCATTTGAAAGTTTAGTCGGAGATGAATCAATATAACTTTAAATACACGTTTTGTAGATGAAATTACACGAGATACCGAAATTACACGAGATACCGATAGCATTGGCTGCCAGACACGATGCATCATTATTAAATGCACTGGAGTAGTTATCACATAGGCTATATGCCGCCTCGCATGTTTGGCCGCTGGTAATATATCACAGCGGAGTGGGAACGCAGCAGCTCACAACAGAGATAATCATACATTTCTCGTATGGTCGGCCAACCTGCGCCATCTTTACAAATGCGTTCAATTATAAAAATATGATGCTCGGCAGAATTTTTGGCGGCTCTTGGGCGCTGTCCCCAGCAAATTTTAATCAAGAGTTCAGTTAACCTTATGCCTGGCTTGTTCAATTGAAATTGAAAGATCACGCACATGTCATTCAACATACCAAGGGAACCGTCATATTTCACTTTTCGAGCATTCTGTTGTCTTACAAGCGGCATTCAAATTAAAAATAAAGCTATGCTCATTAAGTTTCATCTGTTAGGTTGATTGTGTAGGAGATTGATTTGAATTGAATACCCCAAAACGAAAAAAACACTTAGATTTTGTGTTTATGATACTCGCGGAATTGAATGGGCAATAATGAAGTTAAAATATGTAACTGACCAGTACTAGACTTTTTGATAATTCACTGAAAATAATTCACTGAAGATTTTTGGGCAGCCTCCTCTTAATTGCTCCAGAATATAAGCAATCTGCATCTAAATGATTGCAACATAAGTAACCGTTTTGGGGCATAAGTAACCTCTTTTGTCTTAAAGTGTAAACAGCCCGTCTTCTTCATACGACTACTTTACATAATGTCATTCTCACCTACATCAGTTTTGAAATAATGATTTACAGTCTTACCAATAAATAATGGAATCACAACACTTCCATCATTTACAACGATAGTTTGAGAAGGTTTCCCCTCCAAGTTAAACTTGCACAAATGACCCATTGTGATTTTATTTTTACATGCATTGTGTCACTCCCGGTTACTTTCACATTGGTTCCATTTTTCTTAATTAATTATTCACGTGACAGCGGTGTGACTATTTAATTAGCCAATCTTGTTACCACTATATCTCAAGAAGTATACCCCCAGAACTTCTGGAATACTGAAGTTGTTGATTGGGCCTAAAATGCAGAATGACATCACCATGACGTCATTTATTGCGAGTTATCACCCATGTATAAAACACATAGGTTATGTTGTATTTAGCGGCCTATAAATATACTTATAGTTACCTACGCCTAGCTCGTAGGTGGGAGTCCGCCGAAGCTCACTGGTCCAAAAAGACAGTACAGATAGGACACGTCTAATGTTGCAGTTGACTGGATTCGGACTGCCGCATGGCCAGGGGTGCATGGTGCAGCCCAGCCACCGGTCACGCCCGACTGGTTTATTGCTTAACTCTATTCACCGTAGTGACCATTACTTTACGACATTCCTCCCCGTTATATTTTACTTTTTATTTGTATATAAATGTAAGTAACAACATTTAAATAATAGTTGTTTATGAAGAAAATAACTTTAATTTTCCTGTTCTCGACCTTTCTTTTCTTCTTTTCTTCTTTTTTCTTGGCATTGAACACTAACTTATCACTATAATTGTTTTAATTTTTTTTTTGAAACATGGATTCATTTAATGGTAATACACCAATGCAAGTAGCATGAAGTGTTTCTTCCTCCATGGCTCACCTTCCAACTTGCATTTGTGACGGGTTACCCTGATAAAATAAAAGTGTGACAGGTAGGGAAAAGCGCATTCTTATTATTCCCCCATAGCTGTTTATTATTCATTTATTCATACACTTAACCCCGGATTGAGCGCCCCCTAGCGGCGGCAAGATTTTCAAACTGATCCAACTGGATCATTCTACTCTTTGATGTCGGCAGAAAGACAACTCATGACATATGTCTTTGGTATTTCTCCGACAGATTTGTAAATAAAGCCCCCCGAGGCAAGAGAGCGAGCAATGGTTTCCTCATATGTTACGATTTATACCGGTCACATAAGCAATAAATAAATAAATAAATAAATAAATGTCATTGTTTACATTAAAAACAAAACACAACTCTAAATCCTTACAACTCTGTATTTAGAAAATGTTTCGACCAGTTCAATAGTAACTTATTGAACTTAGTTTTAACCTTGTTGGACCTTTACGCTATAAATTGAATGTTAAAAACAATAACAAGTAGGTCCCAGTGATTATAAGTTAACCGAGAACATGTTCCTGGTGTTTTGGAGGCACTGTGTCAATGTCTATGCCTCTGACACGAGCGGTTTATTGAGCTACCAATTTGGCCATTGTAGGGATACTGAACCGGGTCGCTTTAGCAACGCCTCTGGGCACAAAGTAGGGGGAGTCTGTTTCTAGAAGGAGTCGCTCGAGAGGGATATTCTCAGCGACACTTCTAGGTCCCGGAGTTCCCCAGATGACAATTGGTGTCAGTCCTACATACAGATTAGGAAATGAACTGCACCACTTTTGTGCCTCCTGCCAACCTTGTGTAAAGCAGTGAAGGTGAATTTTCCAGTATTTGGGAAGGCATTCTGAAAGGATGGAAAAACAATCCACGTCAGCATCCCTACAATGAATTATTATCGGTTTTTTAAATTCCATGGCAACAGCGAGGAGTTTCCGAAGTACGGTTTTCTGTGTTGTCCGGCTGCGGCCGTAGCTGCCCGAATAGTCGAGACCAATTTCTCCCAGGGCACAGACTTTAGGATGTTCCAGCAAATGTCGGAATACCCGTTCTGTGTCCGGAGAGAAATCGTGCGCCTTTTTTGGGTGTAGCCCAACTGCTGCATAAACCGCATGATCTGAATTAAGTCGCAGCCACAGTCGAGTATTGCAGTATGCCTCGGGATCGCAAAAATTGGCAATGCAACCCAGAAAACCGCTGAAACTTGTCGCTTCTGGTTGACTTTTAGATATTGACTTAAAGTTCCAGGGTAGTTGGCACGACACAGTAGGCGATCTACATGACAATGGGAGTCTACAAAAGCTTGGTGGAAGGGGAACCGTAAGCCAGAAGGCGTTGGAGTGTCCGCCAATGGAAGATCGATGATATGCCGGTTATCACTAGATCTCTGTCTGCCAAAGCGGGAAGCTTGACGAAAGCGTCGTACGCGTCCCAGACGGCTTGTTCCTTCTCCTGGAAAGAAGAAAAAGGATCTCTCAGTTGTTGCCGGACAAGCGGCAATAGGTCGTCTGGTGATTTGACTCCAGTAATGTCGCAGAGGTGTGTTACAAAACCTGACACTAGAAATGTATGAAAGGATCTCACACATATTTTGATTTATTTCAGACCAGTCTAGGGTAATGTCAACTTTGTCTTTACCTGTCTGATTTGTTTGCACCCGTTGCACAGATGGGACGTTTACGGAATCAGAGAAGGAAACATTTCTAACCCTAGATCTGCAAGAGCGCGACAGAAGTTTATGATTGTGTGCTGCCGTTTGCGTGTACTGGACAGCTTCGTTGAGTGTTTGGGATCGTGGAACAGTGCTAATTCTGCAGCATCAACATTGCTGCACCCTTTGAGAAACGCTTCTCTTGCAAGAGTTTCGAACACGTCAGTGTTCGCAGTTGGATAGGCGCGATTGGCTATCTGCCGAACTCGCTGCCCAAACTCTTCAAGAGATTCGTCGTCCCTTTGTCTGATTGCAGCTAATTCCGCCCTTTGTATTATTGGGTCCTTAACTTTTTCAAAAATTTTCATCAGTTGGTCTTTAATGTTGGTATAACTCCGCCTGATTTCTGGTTCATGCCAGGCGTAGCAATCTAGAGCTTTACCGCTTAATGTACCCACAAGCTGCAGCATTTTTGTGGATTCTTCCCAATTGCAGCACTCCGCCATTACTTCAAACTTAATTATGAATGCGTGAAAGTCAGATTTTCCATCGTAAGGGAGCAACTTGGGTACAAACATTGTTGGTGGGCGCGTGAAAGCATTGTTGCGGCATATTGGTGTTGATGAAGACATGCTAAAGGTTTGTAGAGAATTAGCAGTACTTAAAATTCCCGGGCTTTGAACCTTTGTTGGTTGGGAGGGGATTTTAGATGGTTTTTGTTCTGTTGCCGATTGTCCAGGCGTGAACAATGGCTTTTGTTCTGCCTGCTGGGTTGGGTTTGCTCGGGGAATGTAACCGTCTTTTGTTCGGACACTGCCTGTTTGTGAACGAACACTGGTTTTTGTTGTGCCTGATCACCCTGTTCTGGGTGTGGCTTTTGATCATTCCCATTTGCTGATTTATTCTTTGGAATTGCACCTAGAATGTGTGTGGGTTGTGGGGGAGCCTTTTCCCCAATGATCTTAAGTGTACACTGTAAAATGTTTCATTGTAAAATTACAGTAAATTACTGGCAGCTGAGTTGCCAGTAACTTACTGTAAAATTTACAGGAAAGTTTTACTGTAATCATATACAGTAACAAAATGTCATGCTGTATTTTTATTAACTGGTAAATTACTGTACTTTTTACAGTTAGAGAAATGGTACCGTTTATTTACACGGTAAATTACTGTAGTATCTGTACAGTAGTGATAACTTTTACTGTACAAAAAAAAGTTAAATTTACAGTAAAAAATTACAGTAATCTCGAATGAAATTTACAGTAACGAAAGATTATATTGTAGATTGTTGTCTGCACACTTCAATACCAAGAAACAGGGACAATTGTTTCACGTTTAAAATTTTTATTGCACAGAATTCTTAAACAAACCTGAAAATGGCAACCAACTGTTTAATTAAAACATGAACAATATCATAATATGCAATAATCTCGCTTGAGCTGGCTTTTAAAAAGAATTTCCCCATTGCTGAATAAAGGCTGTGATAATCCTCAACAAATTCAGTTTCCCAAAAGTATCAGAAGTTCAAAATGTCAGTACTTATGTTACAATGTAAACAAACCTTTACAGCACTTATTATGACAAGTATAATGTCCATTGACTTTAAATTTATAATTGACGTTTAAAATTTTTATTGCACAGAATTCTTAAACAAACCTGAAAATGGCAACCAACTGTTTAATTAAAACATGAACAATATCATAATATGCAATAATCTCGCTTGAGCTGGCTTTTAAAAAGAATTTCCCCATTGCTGAATAAAGGCTGTGATAATCCTCAACAAATTCAGTTTCCCAAAAGTATCAGAAGTTCAAAATGTCAGTACTTATGTTACAATGTAAACAAACCTTTACAGCACTTATTATGACAAGTATAATGTCCATTGACTTTAAATTTATAATTGACTAGGGGATATTATTACATCACACAACAGGTACAGATCCATGGGGGGGGGGGGGGCACTCAATCCCATTTGCTCTGACCCTCCCCCCCCGGGACATCTTTTGGCCTGACCCCCACCCCTCCCACAATTTGATCTGCATCTGCACCTGCTTTACCATGTTCCTTGTATCACTAAAAATGTAAAAATCCGAAATGGAGAAAGTATAGCCATCCTGATTTCCTTTGAAAGGCACAAATTGAAAATGTTTACATTAATTGTTTATCAAAACAGTTCATTACATGTTAAAGCTTTTGGCCTGACCCCCACCCCTCCCAAATTTCTAATCATACCAAGAAACGTTCTTGCACTAAAAAAACAAATTCATTGCTGCATGCCCAAACGTTTTGTTTTTTTCAGCTCTGCATATTATACGGATATAATGTGTAAAATTATTTTACCCCAAAAAGGGGTGAAAATTTTACCACCAATTTCACCATTCACATGCCTTTATTATGAAACACACTTTTGAGTCTGACAAGACCTTTTCAGTTTTTGAATTAATATATGTTAAAGGCAGTGGATACTATTGGTAATTACTCAAAATAATTGTTAGCATAAAAACTTACTTGGTAATGAGCAATAGAGAGCTGTTGATAGTATAAAACATTGTGAGAAACGGCTCCCTCTGAAGTAATGTAGTTTTTTCAGAAAGAAGTTATTTTCCACGAATTTGATTTCGAGACCTCAGAATTAGATTTTGAGGTCCCGAAATCAACCATCTAAACGCACACAACTTCGTGTGACAAGGGTGTTTTTTCTTTCAGTATTATCTCGCAACTTCGATGACCGATTGAGCTCAAATTTTCACAGGTTTGTTTTTTTATGCATATGTTGAGATAGACCAACTGTGAAGGCTAGTCTTTGACAATTACCAATAAGTGTCCACTGCCTTTAAATAAATAAAGAAGAAGACAAAACAAAATATCATGAATTCAGACTGCATTTTGTGTTCATTATTATCATTAAATATGCCTTATCAACTTGAAGTACTACTGCAATGAGTAATATTACCATGCGGCTATTCTTAGGTCCGATAAGAGTAACTATAAGTATAAATATTAATAGTAAACAGGAGCAGAGTACTGTTCGAAACCTCAAGACCAAATCGGCTCTTTTTAGAGCCACCACTCCTTTAAAAGAGATTTTACTCAAGGTTGTACCCGCAAGTTTACTATTAATATTTATAGTTACTCTTATCCTCCACACAGAGCAAAGCTGCAAACACCATTCTTATGTCCATTCAAAGTCGGCCAGCTTACGAACAAATGTAACCACATGGGAGTTGATGATTTCCTTCTTTCTTTGCACCTCCTGGCCTGTCTTTTTGCTCTTAACTCTACCAGTACCTGCGCTTTTGCTCCCATTGTCAGGGTTGATCCTCATGAGGCACCTGTAAACAAAACATTCACATTTACATTAATTGAATCAACAATGGGAACAAGTCAGTCCATATTTTGAGAATCTACTTTTATTTGCTGCTTGTTGGTGTGATTGAACTTCATCACTGAGGTCAAAATATTGACGCCTTGGAAAATAGATGTCTTGTAGAGTCGGTTTTAATTATAGTATTAGGTAAAATCCAGCACTAAAACCCAAATTACAGTTTTTATTTTCTCCATTAAAATAGAAATGAAAATAGGGCTTCAGAGGTTTGTGATATAATTTATAAATTTTTCACTTCCATGAGGACTCTTGCTATTGAAAAATTAGTCTAGCAAAACAATTTGAAGTTAGAGCCCCTCTTTGGGTGCACTCTACGTTCTTGCCCAGGTCGACCCAGATGTGTTTTCCCCTAGCATTCACTTTCCCTCGCTTTCATACCAATGCATCATGGTGCAGCCGACCGGCACTGCTTTCAAAATGTACACAAACCTTCGTGGATAAAAAATACCATTAACTTCATTTCGCAGGTTAATAAGTACTTGTCTTTAGATAAATACAAATTAATTTCTCACTTTGAGGTGCTGTTTTAAGGGTGAAAATGTGTATCAAACTGACTGAATGCAAGGGTCAGATCTAGGTCAACAAGTGAAGCTAATTGTACGCACCCATAAACTGTCCCATACCAGTCAACACAAACAAAATAACATTACCTCTGAATAAATTCCAGTGTTGTAGCTGCCTCTGCTTGATACTCCAAATTCAAAATGTAGTATGACGCAAACAGAAATGAGAGTCCTACAGTGAAGTCTTCTGAAGTACAGCAAACTTTTCCATCGATGCAAACAACCCACCTCACCGCAGTTAGTATTGATTGTCCTACAAAATAAGAACACAAACTTTTAAACAGTTTCTGTAAAAGTAACTCATCAAAGTGGAATGAATTAAACTGGGCTGCACAACAGTACACAATGAATGATGTGCCATGTAAACCACACAAATACTGTATTATAACAGCAGCTGACAGATGAATGCAACCCTTGAAAAACATGGTCCAGTTTTATAGAGCTGCTTATTACATGAATGTGGTAGCATATTGTAGGGACCGCCCCCTTGATAGATAAAATAATAAGTAGTTTATTTCCACCCCCCTAAAAATTTAAGAGCCTTCACACTAACCCACCAGTTTATCAACAGCCACGTGCAGCTTAACTTTAAGGCCTAAAAATCAGACAAAACTCAGACGAACCCAGTAATGGCAAAATATCCCTCTCCTCCCACCTTCTGGCATAGCTAAGAGCAATTGTGCCACTGAGTTCATACTGTATTGGCACTCCTGGCAAACCAGATGTGGTTTAGGATTCAATGGGCACAGAGTACAGAAGAAATTATTAAATTTTGAAAGCATTAATTACTGGTACCTTGCATAACCAGCCTGGGTGTGTGTACGTTTTGAAGGTCTTCGGCAATCTCTGCTGTTGTATCAGTTATCTGCATTAAAAGGAGGAAGGTAAAAAAAGTCCATTAATATACTGTGCAGAACATTATATATCAAGCTTCAGTACTTTTTCATTATCAACATTTTAAAAAGATGAATCAAAAAAAGGTAATTTTTAATTACCAAATTGTGTATGCCTTGCTGATAAATAGGTGAAAAAAGACAATTAAATCACTCATCAACCATTTGTGTTCTTCAACTATTCAAACAGTTGACAGTGGAAGTCATCGTATTAGTTTGGATGGGGCCTGTCAATTTAATTCAAAAGAAATATTTGGATCATACTTGAAAAAGTAAGTCGACTTACATCAGCTAGCAAAAGAAGAGTCTTGTGGCTCTCCAAAGTACGCCATCATCAATAGAATTACACCTGGACATAGTACACGTTGTTCATCCTCTGTTTGAAGAAGGGCTGCCTCTATATCTGCCAAGATGCTGTTGACTTGTCCTCGAACTCGTTCTTTCTGTTGTGCAATGAAGCGGTGGATCCTTTTCCCTTTATTGTTTAGGGACTCAGATAAGCGTGTCACGATTTCAATGCCAGTTAGGTGTTTGAAGTGGCCGAAAAAACATCTCGGGGTAAAAAGAAATGGCCACCTTTTCTTAAGCTCACAGTTAGATGGAAGAGGATTTTTTGCATTTAGATCTCTTCGCTGAAGGTAGTAAGTCAAAGCCATTGTTTCATCTACTCTATGTTCTGTACCTCCACTTGGTCCATGTTGGTTGTACAGATCCTTCATAGCTTCACACCTTGCTTCAAGGCTTTCTTGGGTTTCATCCTCCGGAAGGTCTTTTGGTTGCCAATTGATGCATCCATATGTGTCCACAGGTCTACTACAGGCTGCTCCGTGTTCACCCTCTGTATGTTCAATACTCTGTTTCCTTTTCCTGTGGCGTGCAACTGTGTTGTTCCTGTTTACGTGCTCTACCCTTGTCTTCAGCTGCATCAGCAAAGAATAGAAGCCACAACCAAGTTTTTCCCCTTCATCAGTGATGTCTGCAAAGCTATCTGGATACTTTGCAACATTTCATCCTTTATGAAGTCCATGTTTTACTCTAACCAATTAATTATGAACACAATCTGCTATGGCATGGTGCAATGGGATTAATGACAAACCATGTTTTTTGTATACTGGTAATGGGTAGTAGTCCAGTAAATTGTCCGCCTTGATACAATAAAAGTTTGCATATTTGTCAAGTACAGAATGAAGGCCCAAATCTGCTAGATATACTGACTGGTACTTCTGTGTTACAAAGTAAACTTCTGAGCTGCAGTGAACTAGTATTAGCTCAATTCTGGCAAAGGTAACTTCATCGCCATTAGTATCAACAGGTACAAACAATCCTTGTCTGTATAAAGTGCCCTTTACTGTTACACTCTCTGCAGCCACAGTGCTTTCTTCTTGAAAGTTAAAACTTTCCACAGACTTCTTGATCTGACTGTTGTAGGAATCAACATGAAAGTTTACCCCTTTATCTACACTAACTGTTGCAGGAAAAAGAAATCCTGTTCCTAAATATGCTTGCAGTAACTGATGCCTATTGGCAAGATCAGTACTGCAGAGGTTTTTGAAGTTATGTAACTTCCTTGCACACTGCTTGAAGTATGTGTGCTTACTCTCGAAGCGTAGTGTCCACAAACGCATTAAGGGACCAAACTGAACTATGAGTTGAGGATAATGAGCAAGAAAGTGGTGTTTTGGCTTCAAAGTGTTCTCAGGAAACAAAGCTTTTCTAGAGGATAAGTATTCCTCAATGAGAACCTGGAGAAAACCTATCTGATCAGCTGAAATGTTTGGAGCACAAATTGTCTCAACGAGTACCCTCAATTTCAAACACAGCTGCCAAACTTCATCAACCAAAGGTTCTGTTATTCTTTCTCCAACAAGGAGTGGAAGCAATCTTAAGAGACACCAGTTTTGACAGGCGTGTCCTCCTAATTTTACTCCACTGGTATTCACAGTGCAAGGTTTGTTGTTGGAATCACTTCCTAGGTACTTGTGCTGCGTAATTGTTCTGTTCAGCTGTTCATATGAGAAATACTTCCTTACATTTACAAAATGTTTGAAGAACAATGCAACATCAAATGAGACGACTCCCTCAAATAAATCATGACCAAGACATGGTGGTAACCCTGGCTGACAAACATGGAAGTAATTCAGTCTATTGAAAATAGAGTCACTTTTTATACCCAAACAACTGTCTTCATTTGGGTTATCTTGCAAGTGCTGAATTGCAGCTTGATAGTTCTCAACAGTTCTTAGTGGACCAACAGATTCTGGTGATCCTATGAAAGTGTCTCTGTCTATTGTGCAGTACCTACAAAAGTACCTGCTTCTACTGAAGTTTTCAGTAAACCCACCTATGTTATGAGAGCCTAGGTTGTCACCAGCAATGGCACATAATGTCCCTCTAAGATATCTACTGCAAGTTCCTTGTGCTACAAATCCTTCAGTTTCTAGATCCTGTAGATCCTTAATTAATCGAGAGAAAACTGCCTCTGCACCAAATTCTTTATAATCTTGCTCTCTACACAGAATCACCAGTTGTATGTGATCTATACCTGACTTATTGTGTGGTAAAAGATCTGCAAGAGTTAGATAAACTGCAAGTATTTTATGGTTTTTTTTCCCAGATCCTAAAGGATTTACAACCTCAAATGAATCCTGATAAAGAATTATGGCAAGAGATGATGGATGTTCTTTCAATAAAGGATTTGTTAAAAAAGACTTGCCATCAGACACATCCTCAAAAACATTTGTCTTGGAAATACGTGCGTGTGTTTCCCGGTATTGATCACTTACAGACTTCTGTCTGAAGAGAGAATGTAATGTATCTTGGATGGGAACGTAATGATAAAACCGCTGTTTCGCACATTCACTATCCTGACCCAAATAAATTTCAATGGGCTTTACGAAATTAAACTGGGTTTTAAAATATGTTTGACGGGTTACATCTGATCTCAATGAACCATTATTACAATCTCTTAAAAGGTCTGTTCCATGTAGATCACCAATCAAGTCTGAAACGGTTTCTTCTTCTAAATTTAGCTCCAGCAATGTTTCTTTCAATTTATAAAACAAGTGAGACTGACCTATATCATGAATGGTTTGAAACTCTCCAATAATATTTTGAATTATTGAGGCAGGCAGTAAATGCTTTGCTTGTAGCTTCAGATAAAAATTAGCCAAATTTTTTAAATATGTATCAGGATCTACAGTGACAGTTGTGAGAGAAATGTCCTGTTCAACCTCTTCTATGCAATTTCCACCATCAACACTACTGGATGGGTCTGCAATCTGGTCTGCAGCTATCACTGGTTCTGAATCTGATATTTCATAAACTGTATCAGAAAGAAGACTAATGGACCATTCCTTGTGCTTTCGTGATAAATGAGCAGAAAATGATGATTTTATTCTGAACTTTTTTGTGCAATGTTTGAATGGACACTGAACTTCAACTCCACTCAAAATGTGGCTCTTTAAATGAGCGCAAAATGCTTGCAAGTCGTTAAATGTTTTTGCACAAATCTGACAACTTAAGGTAACTTCCCTTTGACTAGGGCTAGGCCTATCATCAGTTGTACGTTTGGAAGGGCCAGTGTTTTTTTGACAATGGTCTCTATAAATATGTGATTTGAAAGCTGCAAAATGTTTAAATTTTCTGGTACATGAAGATATTGCACAAGGAAAATCAAAATTAGCAACGTTTCTGTGCAGTTGAAAATGGACGGTAAAGGCCTTTAGAGATTCACTGGAATAATCACATAATTGACACTCAAACATGTCATTGTTGTAGACAAAAGCCGAAAAGGTTTTGACCTACCTGGTATTATTAAATATAAATTATATAATTAAGGCTTGGTAGTTGTACAGTTGTACCTACTGTACTGTACTACTAGCCTACATAGATCACTCCCTTCAAACTAACAATTCAAAACATGTATTGAGGCAGTTGCACCAACATGACCGAAAGCCTAGCTACGAGTACGACAACGTACGTTAAAATTAACTAAACATTCAATTGCACGATGCCCCAACTTTCACACAAAAATGTAGTTTTAAATGTATACAGATAGGCCTACACACAGTTCAACCACTATCGTGTGACAATTTGTAGGTTTAATTAACTGTACATGTACATGTCCTAACACGTACGAATTATACACGTATTAAATTGTAGTGACTGTACCAGACAACAACACGAAGAGCATGAACCAACGTTACCGTATGATCAACAGTCACCGTCAACGAGAGCAACGTCAGCGCAGCCACAATGTCTCCCGAAAAAAAAGTATTTTACCTACACAAATACCAGTCAGTATAGATTTCAGATTAGGCTACATCTGTCACTAAATACTTTGGTTAAAAAAAACACGAAGAAATTTACAGTTTTACTAGTTGGCGGCAAACAAAACATGGAATGACACACTCACCTCAACTCAACACCAACCAAAAAACAAGATGGTGGCTCTGTAAAACTTTTTGAGCGGGTGATGCTTGGCAACCGACAATTGTGGGCGTGTCTACGTGACGTATGTACAGTAAGTTACTGTAAATATAATTTACAGTAATATCCCTTCTAAAATACAGTAATATTGCGTGCAGCAAACCTGCTGTCTGGAATTTACTGTGAATTACAGTAAACAACTGTAAAATGCAATTACAGTAAACTACTGGGCACAAATACAGTAACATACTGTCAAAGCTACAGCGCCATGTTACAGTGCAGTCAGTTATATACACATCAATATTCCACAACTCAGGCAAGGATAATCTTGTATGTAGGCTCCTAGCCCATCACACAAAATGCAAGGATAAACTTGTATGAAGGCTCCTAGCCCATCACACAAAATGCCAAGATAAACACAATATAATACACAGCAGTCGAGGTCAACTTACGATCTCCCCTGCTTCTCCTAGTTATCACTGCCGCTGGAAAACCCCGTCTCCTACACCACAATTCCCTATCTACAAACGTCGCACAACACTAAATCTTTCACAGTACTTGCTCGTTCTACAACTAATCTGCGACTGCTTTACTTAACAACTAATCTGCCACGTCTTACTTAACAACTATTCTCCGACTCTCCTCCTCAACAACTAATCTGCAACTGACCGCTATCTTGCCAGCCCCGCTCTGCCTGGCCCAGACATGCGGTCTCAACCCGCCACTGCGCACGCTCACCCTGCCAGACCGGGTCACTGCAAGTGCTAAGCTCCGCCCACTTGCACTGCCAAGTCGTCACGCAGCAAAACCTAAATACACACACTAAAAATAGCACAATCACATGTCTTTCACATGCATTTCCGTCACAAAGGCCCAAGCAATGGCCGAGTCGTCCCCGACTCGTCAGCCATAACTAACAAAAATAAAAGGAAATGCATTAGTTCTTAAGTGTTTCTTTACAAAACAATATAACACTTAAGAGGGGGGGTCTGCTTTGACCTCAAAAACTACTTCACACTATTTATACAGTTTGGAAAAGGACTAGTTTTTAAGAAATACAATTTGTACCATGATCCGCCTAAATCTCAAGTTGAACACATAATCACAAAATTTATACAGATTAAAGGAATGTCTCTGAAAATCACTAAATCACACTAGTACCTTTTCTTAAATACAAAAATACACTTCCAAAGAGTTACTTTACTCTTCGGCAAAATCCTAGGAGGTAGTTCGGCAAATACTTTATTTGCATAAAACCTGGCAGGAAGAATGAATACAAAAAAATACAGTTGGTTGTTACCCGTTTCTTTATACAGATTTAAGATTGGCAAGATTTATTACTTAGTACAAAAGAGTACACCGACAATAAGAAACTTTGGATAAATGCAAACAAAAGATACAGGAATACCACAAAGAAAACACTAGTTACCCAACGCAGAACCTTGTATATAACGTCCCTCGTCGTCCACCTCCACTTGAATCACCCTGATCTCGTTGTGGTCACGGCGACTCACCACTTCTCCGTCCATAATGGTTGTGATGGTAAGGTGGCGGATCTCCCGCGCAGTTCTGGTGCGTCTTCTTGGTGGGGGTTGCTCCGGGGTTTGTGGTGTGAAGGGTACCTGGGTCGGGGGCACAACATCACCCTCATCTCTGCCTGTCCCCACCGGACCTTGTGGTCTCGGTACTTCTGCATCCTCTTGGGGTGCGGTCATGCCCTGGCCTTGGGGTCGTTCCACCTCTTCCAAGGTCGGCATTGACGAAGATGAGGATGAAGGAGAAGAGGGAGCCACTTGCCTCATAAGCTCCATCATGGCTCTGGGCTTGCCTGTTAGGCCGACCGGGCCCACCGGGGAACTTGGGTCCGCCATGAGGGGGGACATAGGCGTGGGGGACAAAGACAGCACTGGGTGGTCCGTCTCTTCCCACTCTATCTCAATACAATAACATATGCAATATTATTATACAAACAGTTATTTTTACAGTTTATAAAAAGAATTTGTTAACCAACAAACTAACAAATATTGCTTGATCAAATTGCATACCAATTCCAGTATATTTGCACGTAGTTTGAAGGCTGTATTTGCTATGTCACGGAAATCTTTATCTATGTCATTGATATCATTCTGCAGGATGTACAGTGGCAACTCTTCTTCAGCATCATTCAATTCCGTGTGCTTTTCCTGAAGTTTTTTCCGAATTGTCTCTTGTCGTTTAATTTCAGTGGCGACTTGGTCATCAAAGTTGTTCAACTCTTCACTGTCCTCAGAACTGACACGCAGCTGAAAGATATTGAGATCTAAGTTGTGACACTCCTGCTCAAGTAAGTCGTACAACTTTTTGAAGACGCCTAAGGAAATATGCAGGGTAGGCAGAATGACCTGTAAAAAAATGTGTGTATACTTGTTTAGGTTTCATAACTTCCTGCATAGATTTCAAAATTATAAAAAATAAAAAATAAGATTCTTACATGGTCTACTTCTACAGGAATCATTGGTCGATGTATGACACTGAAAGAAACATCTTTGGCCCGTGACTGCTTTGCGCCATCCTCTAAGTAAAGCTGGTGGTGGTCATTGATGCTCTGCAATGTTCGAGAAGTAGACCATCCCCTCTCTGAAAGGGGCTGTTGCATTGTGGCTTTACTTGCGAGGCAGTAAATACAACAGTACCGGGCTGCAATGGAAATACGTATGGTACAGTTAGTGTTACACTGAAATGGATAGACATTAGGTACGCTGATAGTGATGAAAGTAGAAGATTATACATTTCAAATTGGTTATTTATAGTGGGGCTTTGCTAAAGTTACGTACCATTGCATCCACATATGCCATACAATTTGTTCAGAAGCTCATAGTCTCCAAAGCAGAATATCTTGACAGAGCATTGTCTGAAAAATAACAAATAAAAAAACAAAAACATATGTTATTGGTTTAGGAAATAACTTTGTGATGTGTGAGTGCTATTTTATTATTTGTTCTTAATGATAATTTTTTTCTGCAATGTTTCATTTCCCCCAGAAATCAACAGATCATACTATTTGAGGAAAAGCAAGGATAATGGATGAACTTACCGCCATTTTAAGGAGGTCAGTGATGAAATCTGGTCAAACAGGGGGGGTAGTGCTCTTTGGATGTTTGCGTAGGAGTCATTGGCTTCGAAACAGGCAAAGACAATAGTGTTCTCAAGTGAATTGGGGTGCTCCAAATTTGCAATTTGGAAGGCCATTTTAAATGAGTTGCCCCCCTTGTCCCCACCTACTTTCAGCCAAATCTCATGCTGAGGAATTGCGCCACTGTGCCATGTCAAGTTGTTATTCCTGTAAAAAGTGGAAAACCAGAAACAATTATTTTGGTTAACACTTTAAACAAAACTGCTATACTGATTGTGAATGTGCCCTTAGTGCGCAATAAAATCTCAATCTTGAAATATGTCCATAAATGAGTCCATGAATTTATAATTTTTGTGTGTTAAAATAATAAACTTGTTTTATACAATTTCTTACAATTCATGTCGGTCCAAGTAGTCTGTCACAATTCCACTCAAGTCCTTTACATACGCAAATGGAACCGGTCGTTGTTCAAACCCCTTGACTCCATCAGCTCTGTTGCTCTTGAATAGAAGGTCAACCATTTCACCGTGCAGATAATCTTTTATTAAATCTTTGCGTTGTGTTCTGAGTGCACGTTCTGATGGGATTTTTATGTCAAGATACCTGTAAATGAATATCAGAAATCCTCAAGATGAATCAGTGTCAACGACAAATGCTAATTTTCGCATACCGTATTTAATAAACTTTTTTCATGCCATAATTCAGACCTGGGAATAGACTTAAGGATTGGGTAAATGACAAAAACATCTGCTTGGAAATAATTTTCATTTCTTGTTTTATCCAGATACCTTCTTAGTTTGCGTAGTTGATTCCAAGCCATTTGACAATCTCTCATCATAGCAAGCGATGCCTCTGTTGTCAGCGATGGATGTTCATCTTGAGGTTTGGAGACAGCACTGGACTGTTTTGGCATCACACATTGTTTGATATATGCTGGCTAAATAAGCAATGACAACAGAAAACTATCAAATTATTATTAAATACAGCGAGTGACATATCCAGACCTTTTATTTTTTATTTTTTTTTGGGGGGGGGGGATTTTAGTTTATTGATTAATTGTGGTGGAGGATGGCAATAATTCTGAGTTCCCTCCCCCACCCCTCCCCCACCCCTACCCCATTCTGATTATGCCACTGTGTGCAGTGTAAACAACACATTCCATGTGCGCTACAAAATAAATCTTTATCGAAGAAAAGTAAAACTACTGTCTAGGAAATTTGAGGCTTTATTGACCTTTACTAATAGCACATGTATCTCAAGATTTATGTTTCATTAAAAGTTTAACTTTTTCTCAGCTCTTGAATCAGTAATGATGTGATGTGTTTGGACCAACATAAACTTATGAGCTGAGTGAGAGTTATTCAAATTTACTATCAGCTGTTAACTATTTAAACCTTGATATTTAATCTTTGTTGTTAAATTATTTGACATAATTTGTTAATGTAAACTTACTCGTCCTCCTGTTTTGATGGCTGTAATGCATTTATCACGTTTGAGTTTGTGCCACGTCCATTTATCGGCAACCTCTTCAACCTCACGTGGTATTGGGGTTCCTGGTTGATGCGACGCGGCAAGGTCCTTCAGCAGTTTTGTAGCTGAACCTAGATGCGGGGTTGACGACTCGGGTTCTTGGGGGGATGGTGATTGTGGTGCCTTGACTAATGTTACCTTTGGAGTGGTGGGTTTAATTGGAAGACAATCATGGCGCACAACATCTTCCAGTTTTCCAATTTTTGTGCAGTTGGAACAAACAACAACCAAATTGTCAAGTTGCACAGTTAACACTCGTGGACTTTTTGTCACTCCCATGTAATCAATTTGAGAATTGCAAGCAGGGCATTTAATATCATTACACTTGGCATATTTAAAACAGGTACTGAGGCAAACTGCACAAAAGTTGTGCTCGCAAAATGTTTGCACTGCTGGTCTACTTATGATGCCCTGACAAATACAACAAACAAAAATGCTCTCTTGTCCTTTGTCACTGATAATGTCCAGGTAATGTGGTACCTCGCATACAGAGGAGTCCAAGTGTTCAAAAATGTTATCCTTTGTAATGTCGAAGGAGCAGACATGAGTATTATTCTCAAGTGTTACTGATTTCGGAGATTTCCTTTTGCGGGAACCACCACCTTTCCCTTGTTGCTTAACAAGCTCACAAACAAAACAGTTTCCAGTTCTCGAATGTCTAGGCCAATCATTCTGGATTGTCTGGTTCACAGTGCCAGGGTTACATTCCCGTGTTCCTGCAGTACAGTGTCTAGCTTTCCTTGAACATTTGTCGCATATGGCAGGAGGATGTTGATCTGGTTCATCAGCCCAAGTACTCGCTCCAAACACAGTATATACCTCCTTTGGCATAGATTTACATAGCACTGGTGTTCTTGTTGCTGGTTTTAATCCTACATGTAATCTGTTAGTGCATATCCTACATATCTTTTGCAAAGAAACTTGATGGAATTTGAAACTCATGCTGTTTGTAAATAAACATATGGTTTGCTTAAAGTGAAAAACAAAAGTGATTGTCTGGAAAAACTCTTTATTTTGTGGTTTGATCATGTACTAGGTTTATAGACCGACAAAATGAGTTTTTGTATTGTGCGCCACTTAGCTGGTACCCGCAGATGTACATTAGAATGGAGTTTGTTGAGCACCATTGAAACCCACGAAAGTGATTATCTGGAAAAACTATTTTGTGGTTTGATCATGTATAGGTTATATAGATAGACAAAAGGAGTTTTTGTATTGTGCGCCACTTAGCTGGTACCCGTGGATGTACATTAGAATGGAGTTTGTTGCGCACCACTGAAACTCCCGAAATTCACCGGCAAAATGAAATTCTACGTTGGATAATGAACTGTTTTTGTTTTAATTACAGTATCCACCAAAATCCTGTCCCAAAGAATTTAAAACAATTTTGGGGTGTCCCTTAATTTTATGTGTACTTTGGGAATACTGGCATGTTGAAAACCACCGTGCTTTTTATTGCCTGGCACAATTTCCAAACCTATTTTTATGAAAGAAATGGACAAACGAATCTAGCAAATGAGACTGAAATACCTCTCTACTATTATTTTATTCATGACAAGTCACGTTATTTCCTCTATTTTTCATAGAAAATATAATTTGGAATACATTTCATTTCAAACTCGTTGGGGATTCGTAGATTTAATGGGTTAATTCTGACTTTTTAATTCACGTTAACGATGACGACGGCGCAAAGCGCGCTGCCATTTTGTTTTTAATTCTGCATACTCGCCATTGGAGAAAGTAAATACAAACAATCGAAACGAACGGACTTTCGTTGTGTACTTGCTATGGCGCTGAAACTACCGTGCCTCATGTTCACTTCTGCTTGATAATTTCTTTGATGTATTTTCAATTCAATTCAATCAAACATTTATTTCCGTACTCACAAAAAGAAAATACAAAATCATGTGGACAAATTTAAAGTAGTACAATGCAAACAAAAAGTAAACACGACGACCAATGAAAATGCTTCTGCAAAAAATTAAACAATCTAGGCTGTGAGTAAGGAGGCTGTTCAAATAAGCCGAGGCTTGTGGGGAACAGCCCTTTACATGATACAAAAACAAGAAACAAAAACAAAGCAAAATCAACGGACAGAAGAGAATGCAAAATGAACCGGTAAGGAGCTATCTATGCAGATAAGCCCAATAAATATTGACAGCAAATTAGGACCAGCTATAAAGCATAAACAAAAGTGAAGCTGAAGACGAGCGGTGGACTCGGGAGAGAAAGCTACGTTACATAATGCGCGAGTAGGGCTCTTTTGAACGAGGCTTTAAAATGACCAACAGAAGGCTGTTTTTGTATTTGTTCGTCAATGGCGGGCCATAGAACCGAAGTGTATTCATGGAATAAGAGGCTCGAGTGAAAGGGATATAAAGTTTACGGCAAGATCTGGTAGAGTAGCCGTGAATGGCTTCAGTAGAGATGAAATATGAGGAAAAGGAAGTGGGAAGAAGATTGTGAGAATATTTGTACATGAAAATGCCAGTATGAAGTTTATTGATATCAGAAATAGTAAGGGTGTGTAATTGTGCAAATAGGGGAGCAGTGTGTTCACGAGGGTGAGAGGAGGTGCAAATTCTTATAGCACGTTTTTGAATAACAGACAAAGAATTAAGCCTTTTATTGTTTGAATTTGCCCAGACAATGTTGCAGTAATTAAGATAAGGAAGAATAAGTGTGTTATAGAGTAATACCAGAGCAGCAGGAGGAAGAAAATAACGTAACTTGGAAAGAACCCCAGTGTTACGCGAGGTAATTTTGATAATAGAGGAAATGTGCTCAGTCCAAGAGAGTTTAAAGTCAACAATTACTCCAAGAAACTTTGTAGAAAACACTCTATTGATGGGAATAGTGTCAATTTTAACAGGAGGTAATTCGACTGTGACTGGAGAAGTAGATTTGCTGAAAAGGATAAAATTTGTCTTGGTGTGGTTTAAGGAAAGTTTGTTTGCTCTAAACCAGTATGACACCTGAAGAAGTTCAGAATTCAAAGAATCGATAAGAGTGTATATATATTCTGTAAAGAAAATGTAAATAACCTGTTATATATATATTATTTTAGTGTTGTAATATTTCTAAAAACGAAATTGAATGCATTTAGAGCTAAAGAAACCCTAGTCTGAGAGACTAATTAAGGGGAAAATGCGTGAATTTGAATGCATGTTAATGAAATTGAATGAATTTTTGCTGAAATTGGCCGGGAAAACCTATAATTAAAAGAAGCTGCTACAACACAAAGATTAAACACGCTCAAACCCGTCGTGCACGCTCAAAATCCCGTAGCCCTTCTGTAACAGATCTATCTACATGTACATTTCGTCTTCTCCCAGTGCTAATAAATTGTTTCAAAATATTCAAAAGCGCCCTCACTTTTGTGATAATTTGTATGGCTTTACGTCGCTCAACCATACACTGGGCGACTTTGTCAGGGGGGCGACTTTGTTAGGGGGCGACTTTGTTGGTGGGCGACTCTGTCAGGGGCGACTTTGTGAGGGGCGACTTTGACAGGGGGCGACTTTGTAAGTGAGGGGGCGACTTTGTAGTGGGCGACTTTGCTGGGGGGCGACCTTGTAGTGGGCGACTTTGCTGGGGGGCGACTTTGTAGTGGGCGACTTTGCTGGGGGGCGAGTTGACTGGTAACCATGAGTACACATACAACACATTCAGTTTTTCCCCTTTTAGAACACCACCCAGTCACAAAGAGTGATCACTTAATTCAAAATACCTGTGCAAGGTGACAAGGATCTGGGATGACTGAGAATCCCTGAGGGTGAGGCAGGCCGAGTCAAACCCCCCGAGGACCCCGAGGGTGATCCCGAAAGGATGACATGGCAATTCTGAAGTTGAAATCCCGCATGGGCTGTTACTAGATGTGGACTTCATCAGACTGCGGAGTGGCTGAATTGCAGTACATGTTAGAATTTCTTCATCTGATGATGAATCCTGCTGATAGCGTGGGTTAGGCCTGATGATGTTTGTTTTTTGTGTGGTGAAAAATAGAAACAAGCACTTCATCAAGCTCAGAAATTCAGAATACAAAACTTGTCATATTCATCAAGATAAAGAGTGAAGGCTTTCTAACATTATGGGATTTTCCAGAAATTACAAGAGTCACAGTTGACAGCACGTTTTATTTTTTTGACAAACATATTCCCCAGATGAAGGGAAACCCCGTCAGTTGAGACACCAAGTCTTGTTAGCAAGCAAATTTCAGAGTGACCAAGTTTTTTTTTTTTCCTTAAGACTCTCTTCTTTTGCAATGTTTCCTTGCTTCATGAGTTACACTGCGAACTACCTTGTGCAATATCAGCATAATGAAATACATGTATATACAGCAAATTATTACGGGTTGGTGCATCGCAGTTGTTTAAACTGGAAAGGCTGAGACATGGAACCCCTAAGTTTTTAAAAGAAAAGAACTGACTTTGTTATTTTCAAAATGTCTGGACATGCCTTTAAGTTCCCTTATTCTATGGATTTTAAAATGGCCGGTTCAATATGATATCAATCACTACAAACCTCATCATTCTCTTGGGTGGCACTTCCATTTCAATATCAGTTCCAAGGTCGGATGTGTCTTGTGCCTGGCGCACTTTAGCCCTGCCTTTCTCATAAGAGGCTGGGAAAATGAAAGAATTTCGGAAAATTAAGCATGACAAATTTGAAAAATGTTAATAGTAACTTTGTAAAGTCTCTGGGGAGTTTTCTGTGAACTAAATGTGTTGTATTAATAAATACCTTGAACAGAATTATAGATTCTGATTGGTCAAACCCGATCACATGGGGGTGTATAAACAGGTGATATAAAGACTGGCCCTGGACACTATCGAATAAATGGGCTCCAAACCTGCATACATTGTATACAGTGTTTGCGGTTTGTGCTAGTTTACCATGTTTATGTATCTTAGTGTCATTGGCACTGCACGCACGCGCATACGTGCTGAAAATGTAATTTGTGCGCGTATAAACCTACATTTCCAGATATGGTTTTGTTTACATTCAGCAGAGCTCACAGTTGAATGTATCCCTTAAACATGAGTACAAAAAAAAAGGCAAAGCAAAATTGTCAAATGTTTACCATTTTAACACATTTTTTGATGGAAATAATATTGTCTTCACCACATAGTAATATTGGTTAACGGACCTCGCCCCAGGCTCGGTCCGTTAACAGTGGCCAGTTACCAACCCGGTCGCTATCAGGCGACTCTAAAAATAATGTTGACAAACAAACGACACAAATTATATTTAGAAATTTGGAACAAGACTATGTTTTTAGAAATCTAGTTTTTAATTGCCATCAACTCAAGTTAGCTATGGTTTGGCAACATTTGTTAAGTTTCAAACAACAGACCTGTTTTATACAGCACACGACAGGGGAACCGCTCAAAATCATCGTTGGGTGGCTCGCACTTCTGTAATGCTCTGTCAATTTTGCTTTGTGTCTTGTACCTTGCAGGCCACTTGACAATTGTGTCTTGTTCTGTCAGCCAGTTCTCAGCAACTAGGGACACAGTGCCCTCGTTCTTGAACTCAATAACTGCGTACATTTCACTGGAAATCAACTTGGGTAAAGAAAGCAAGTGTTTTTTCTGTGAAAAATGGGGTCGCTTTCAGTGAAACAGGAACATGAATTCTTGAAACCATGTTCTTTTAGAACAATGTAAAAAAAAAAAATTAAGGTTAAGTCCCTTTTGATACAATAAACTTGTGCTATTAGTTTTACTTTTCTATATGAAGATACTATAGGTTGCCACAAAAATCATTTTAGAGAAAATTGTTCATTTGTTAACTTGCTTTCATTGCTTAGTGGACAAAATGAATTTCATGCAATTTAAGATCTGAGTGTCAAGCTGTCAACCATCGAAACTTGTTTTTACCAAACTTGATGAGTCAGAGCTATAAACAATTACCCTCTTTTACATGGCAACATGGTGCATTTACACTTAATTTCTGATACTGAGCATGTATGGAGCACACCATCAAGCTTAGCAACTCTGTGTATTCCTAGGCATCCAGAGGGTAGAGGATAATCCCCAAAAAATTCTACAGATTTGAACACCTCGTACACAACAGTAACTTTGTCATTCAACAAAATATTTTGAACAACACCTAGACTGTCTTTCACTTTTATGCAGCTATCACTGGGTGATGATGAAATACTGTATGAACCAAGATGCAGTTCTGTATACTGCTGACAGTGGTTAGTGTTAGGTGGCAAAGGACCATTCTTGTGCTCTTTCTTGCAATCGGCTTTGGTCGTTTTCTGCACACATGTACATGTTTGTCTTGGGGATGACTTTTGCTCTGAGAGACGTCGAATGACCTGTTGAAGGGGTGAGGATGGTTTTCTGACGAGTCGTTTTAACCGAGAAAGAAAATTCTCGTACGGGAAACTTGAAATGTTATCGAGTGAGCCAAATCTTTTCGCATCATTTGCCAAATGGAGTAGACCATGCACATTGTATACTAGTTGATCTCTGCCATATATGCATTTAACCTGTTTGACAAATGTAAGAAGAAGCTGTTGTGCATAATCACAGTATAGTTGACACAGAGCAGGATTCAACAGAATGTGCATGGCCACAGAAAGAATAAGGAAATGCCTGTACACTTCAGTTTTAGCATGCTCTTTCAAGACCAGTATTCCAGTATAAAGCAAGAACTGGCGAAACTCGGTCGCCTCCCAGCGGTCAACTTCCTTAAGTGATCTTGGACGTCTCGCAAATTCTTTAGGGATGTTATTTCGAACAGCAATCAAAGCATCTGAAATTCCATTTATTTTACAGCTCTGCATTCTGCATCTCAAGGGACCTTTCATTAACAGGCGAAGCAATCGTTTGGTCACCCCCAAACACACCAGATGCATATAATCTAATGGAAAGTCAGACACCAATCCTAAACCAGTCTCCTGTAATGCACAACGTCCATGGTGATGATGCTCATCTACCATGTCAACAAACTTTGCATCTATTCTCAGCATGACATCAAACTTGGGATATATGACTTTGTTCAGCCATTCACCCTCTATCCAGCACTTATCGCAACCATGGTAACCAGTGCATGATTTAACACATTTCACATATATGCTCTTGCTGGAGTATCACAAATGACTGAAGAAACTTGAACATAGAAATGCCTTCCATCAAAATGAAAACCATCATTCTTTAATTTAATAACTTCTTCTTTGAAATCATGTAGGTACTGGGCAGGGTTGGAGGGTTTGGTTTGCCCAACAAATAATGCAATGATAAAAGGCTCTCTACAGCTGTGCAAGTAACCCAAAATTGGCCAGAACTGCGTACTACTGCTTCTAAAAAGGGGAGACCGTCAATATTGATTTGCAGCTTCAAAGGAGTTTCTGTGACTGAAGTGAATTCAGGATGCGAATTAAATCTATTTTTGATATTCTCCTCACAACACCAAAGTAATGATACTGCCCACCTGCCAAATATTTTACAGTGTATGAAGTCTGGGTTCGCAAAAGAGTTCTTGGATCTTTCGGCATGAAAGGAAAGTAAGGGATAAGGACATTTTGCAATGAGCTCAAAGCCGACATTGGAATTTGAAATGTCTTTGCCCACTCAGCAATGTCACTTATTATCTGTTTTCCTGCTACATCGTCAGGCTCATATTCACTTTCTCCTGCTGTGGCGGTTGCAGTTTCTATGCTTACAAAATGTCCTAATCTCAGAATGCTCAATAATGACTTCAGCAATGTTCACTCTGTCAATTCACTTTGTTCATTAAAGCTGCTCCCTTGGTTTATTCTAGCTTGTAACTTCACAGATTCACAAGTTCAAGTGATCAATAATACACTAATTCATAGTATAGTAGTTCTCTTAGTCTTATTCACTATTTAGTTGTTTCACTGTGTGTCACTGTGCTGTGTGTCACTGTTTTATCTTTCACTATTCACGTAAAAACTCTGTCCTCGGGTCATGGGATTAAAAGGACGCTCATATAAACTGGCAAAGAACTTCTGTAAATTACGACGGAGACAACGTGAGACCAACAAAAATGTCTATCTAACGTAAAGATGAAGGGCGCCACCAATCGTCCAAGCTTAGACTCATTCATTAGCAGTTACACCTGCACTATTATCACTTGATGAATGCAAATCAAAATCAATCACGTTACTTTCAAAGTGGACTTCAGAGTCGGGAGTTGATGGCTCCACTGAATTCGCATCATCAGTGACCTGTGACAAAATTTGTGATTCATTTCTTGATGCAGTAAGTGTAGAAGAATCCAAAATATCTGAATCATACTGAGGTTCTGAGTGACAAGAAATAAACTCAGCATGCTCAGTGTCATCAAGTATGTCTTGTATGTGTTCTGCAATTCTTCCCCTTAGTTTTCGCCTTTTTGTCCAATATGATGCCCTTATCATTGTAAGGTTTTTCCTGTTAATTATTTGTTATAATTATTTAAATTTATTTGTATTTATACATTTGAGTACTAAACCACCAAGTCTTGCCATGTAGGCCAATCGTTTTCGGGTTTGGGCTTGCCACAGTTCGAATTAACTACACCTGTATACAAAAGCCCCATATTTTAATTATAGTAGTGGTTATGAAATGAACATATGGTTTCAAGATTCACTTGTTTTAAATGTTTACCAGAACGTACCTTTTCAGACTTTTAACGTTGAATCGTCTAGACTACACAGTAGTACAAGAAATGCTCAAGCTTGCCGCATGGAGGCCTGCGTTGTACAACAAGACATCACAACTGAACGCGCACTGATATGTGCACGAGTTGTTGCCAATAATTGTAGCAATTTCAGCACAATAAGCCAGGGCGTACTCGCAAAGAGTTGTATTGCAAGAATTAGAACAGGCACGGAAAGGCTAAGACTCATGCAAGGCAAATGTGGACTACATGTTTACTATTATGATTGAAATAACTGAGGGTTTGTTTTCCAACATGTTTGGCCCCTGCAGCGTTTAGCCAAAAGTAATTTTTTTTCCTTCTAAATAATGGGCCAACATTGTGCTTATTGTTTATCACAAACTCCTCCGATAGTGCGCCACTATCGGGCAAATGGATTATGATGCCCAACGCAGGCCAAAATTGAGCCCAAAAATAAAAAAACGGGCCAAGCAACAAAACATTTCGTCCACAGGTGATCAAATTCTCCAAGTAGTGCATCACATTGGAGCCAACGTGGTACTAACGGTGTGGTCCAAGTTGGCCAGCGTTAAGTCAATCTACAATGTTGCTATGTCACCATTGCTACAAAAGTGTGTTTCATAACGGGCCAACATTGTGCCAATTTTCCCAATAACCACATCCGATAGTGCGCCACTATGGGGCCAACGAATAACTATCACAGGCCCAACGTGGTACCAATATTGAATGTGTTTGGTCAACATGGGCCAACATTGAGCCAATATAGTTTCATGTTACAAACGGGCCAACATTGTGCCAATTTTACCATGATAACCTCATCCGATATTGCGCCACTATAGGGCCAACGAATAACTATCACAGGCCCAACGTGGTACCAATATTGAATGTGTTTGGTCAACATGGGCCAACATTGAGCCAATATAGTTTCATGTTACAAACGGGCCAACATTGTGCCAATTTTACCATGATAACCTCATCCGATATTGCGCCACTATAGGGCCAACGAATAACTATAACAGGCCCAACGTGGTACCAATATTGAATGTGTTTGGTCAACATGGGCCAACATTGAGCCAATATAGTTTCATGTTACAAACGGGCCAACATTGTGCCAATTTTACCATGATAACCTCATCCGATATTGCGCCACTATAGGGCCAACGAATAACTATAACAGGCCCAACGTGGTACCAATATTGAATGTGTTTGGTCAACATGGGCCAACATTGAGCCAATATAGTTTCATGTTACAAACGGGCCAACATTGTGCCAATTTTACCATGATAACCTCATCCGATATTGCGCCACTATAGGGCCAACGAATAACTATCACAGGCCCAACGTGGTACCAATATTGAATGTGTTTGGTCAACATGGGCCAACATTGAGCCAATGTAGTTTCATGTTACAAACGGGCCAACATTGTGCCAATTTTACCATGATAACCTCATCCGATATTGCGCCACTATAGGGCCAACGAATAACTATCACAGGCCCAACGTGGTACCAATATTGAATGTGTTTGGCCAACATTGAGCCAATAATAATTTCATGTAACGGGCCAACATTGTGCCAATTTTCCCAATAACCACATCCGATAGTGCGCCACTATGGGGCCAACGAATAACTATCACAGGCCCAACGTGGTACCAATATTGAATGTGTTTGGCCAACATTGAGCCAATAATAATTTCATGTAACGGGCCAACATTGTGCCAATTTTCCCAATAACCACATCCGATAGTGCGCCAACGAATAACTATCACAGGCCCAACGTGGTACCAATATTGAATGTGTTTGGTCAACATGGGCCAACATTGAGCCAATATAGTTTCATGTTACAAACGGGCCAACATTGTGCCAATTTTACCATGATAACCTCATCCGATATTGCGCCACTATAGGGCCAACGAATAACTATCACAGGCCCAACGTGGTACCAATATTGAATGTGTTTGGTCAACATGAGCCAATAATTTCATGTAACGGGCCAACACATTGTGCCAATTTTCCCCATAACCACATCCGATAGTGCGCCACTATAGGGCCAACGAATAGCTATCACAGGCCCAACGTGGTACCAATGTTGAACGTGTTTGGTCAACATGGGCCAACATTGAGTCAATATAATTTTATGTCACGGCCCAACATTAGGGAGGTTTCGCACGCGAACGGATACGCATACGCATACGTTTAGCTATCCGTAACCGTTAGCAGCCTTTCTGTTGTTTTGCAATCCCAGCGTTTTGGTGGCACTGTTCGCTGTTCCAGCACAGCACTTGGTGGCGCTGTTCAACATGGCATCCTCCATAGACGAGCTTATGTTCATAGCTTTAGAGGAAAATGACGAAGAAACAGTACATTTTTTACTGGAATCCGGTGCCGGTACTCGAGAAGGAAGGGTAACATATGAACCTACCCTAACCAAGTTTTCTTTGGATGCACTGACAGACGATCAATGCCTGGATTTGTTTCGTTTTGACCGTGAGAATCTTCATCGGCTCGCCACATCATTAGGGATTCCTGATAAAGTAGTGTGTCAGAACAGGGCTGTGGCATCAGGTATGGACGCTCTATGTATTACGCTCCGACGATTTGCCTACCCCAACAGGTTATCTGACCTTGAGAGAGTTTTTGGGCGTCCCAAATCTACCCTATCGTTGATTGTGAAGGAAACAGTAAATTCCATTCATGATCGCTTCCGACACTTGCTTCAGGTAGGTTGAATCACTGCCATGACATACATTATTATTTATGAAATTATGGTGAAAACATGTCTTTGGGGGTAATCCTAGAAACACAAAAATGTAACAATAATGCAATTTTGTTTATGTCGGGAGCCATTTTATTTCTTATGTCCTTTTGTTTAAAGTGGGACCATAGGTATAGAGAAAGGACATGCTATGCTGGGACAAATACTTTATGTACCCGGTAAAAGGGCATAAGGCCTTTGCCCGGTAAAACTAAAAGGGCGTATACATTTTAAGGCAAAAAGAACGGCTTAAAAATGTGATAGTTTCAGAACCACTTTTGAAGCTAAAATAATAAGAGGCCCATCATTTAATTGAGGGTAAAGAAATGTATACATCTATCAAATCAACTTTTAAATTTCATGATTCTACCTTTTTCAGGACATCAACCAACCATGGATGCAAGGTGAAATGCTACAGAGATATGCAGATGCCATTCAGGATCGCAGTGCTCCCCTTGAAAATTGCATAGGATTCATTGATGGGACAGTAATACCAATGTGCCGGCCAACCCATAATCAGCGTGTCTGCTACAATGGTCATAAAAGAGTACATGGACTTAAATACCAATCCATCATGCTGCCAAATGGTATCATTGCAAGCATGTATGGACCCGTGGAAGGGCGTAGGCATGACAGTGCCCTCCTACGAATGAGTGGCCTACTGGATCAACTTGAAGCTAGGCCCCTGAATATCAACGGACACCCAGTTTGCCTGTATGGAGACCCGGCATACCCAATACACATCAATCTTCAGGCTCCATTCAAAGGGGCCCAAATCACCGCAATGCAACAGCTGTACAATACACGGATGTCTAGTGTCAGAGAGTGCATGGAGTGGGGATTTGGAAAAATCGTATCCCTATGGGCATTTCTCGACTTCAAGAAGAACTTGAAATTATTGTTACAGCCTATCGCAAAATATTACGTGGTAGGAGCATTGTTCACCAACTGCCATACCTGTCTCTACGGTAGCGAGACGTCTAATTTTGTTGGATTGCAGCCCCCAAGCTTGGAAGAATACTTGATCTAAAATGCTCCACAAAGTGCCAGTTCCTGTGTATTGCAAATTTGCAAACAATCCAGTGTGTTTCAGAAGTGACATCTGTCTAACAAAGGAACTGGAAACATGAATTGATCGCAACACTTAAATTTCAGAGTACATGTATATCTCTTTAGATTTATGCTCATGTACAACAGGTTCACAAATAGAATGCAATGGTCCAATAGCACTATTTTGTAGTAAGCAGCATATCAAGAGACTGTTACAGTCGATCATTTTCTCACAACATAAAAGGGGTTGTAATTACCGAGTACTATTATTTTTATAAAGTTTGAATTTCATTTTACTATTAATGTAAACTTCTTCCGTGCACCAATAAAAGCACAAACAAAAGTAATACATTGTAACAAGGAAACTTTATTCAACCATTTTACTTTCTTTGTCGAAATTGTTTGATCATACAGTATCCTGTCAGTAAGTGTGACGTGTTAAATCCGGAAGTGCAGTGTAAGCGCATGAACTTATAAACGCATATATGAGTGCCCATGCACTAACACAAACATGTTTGTAAAATTCTTGCAATTTATGGGGGGAAAACCTAATTTTTGAAGACCAAAATTTTTTTGTTAGTATTTTTAAATGTATGAATCATATCATTTTGGTAAAATTATCAAGAACCAAGCCAAATTTCATTAAACTGTTAAGCACAAAAAATCGCTACGCACAGAAAAAATTGCTTAGCAGACAAGGGTTACAAACCATAATGCCATGTAATGTACATTGCTTGTGACCGATTCCTACTGATTGTTGCTTAGCAATTAAATCGGTTGAGCACTCTTTTCTGCTTAGCAGCTTTATGAAATTGGTCCCTGGCCTCACTGTGTTAAACAACTCGTTTAAAATTCTTCACAACACTTATTCTCCTACACTTTACAACAAATTTGTAGCTAACTTATTGTGCATTTTGTGATAAAGATAAGAGATTTGCTATACATGTACATAGGTAAAGTAATAAATTACAACTAGAAATGTAGTGTTTGTAGGATTACAAACACTAGGTGTTCGGGTTTTCAATGAAAGGTAGTGGTAGGGCTTTTTATGACCGTATGGTGCCATGAAAGTTTGTTTTTATATACTATTCCGATAGTGAGAAGGATGGCGGAAGAAGGTTGGTCTTTCTAATACTTTGCAAACTAGGGTTTGTGAAAAGTTTTTTGACTTGAAATTGAAAATTGAACCAGAAGTCGAGTTTGGCAAGTTTAATGATTTTTCTTTTGACCCTCGAACACGTCCTTAATTGGACAAGCTTAAGTCCGGTACGTTGTCAGCACCTGCTGACAAATTGTTCAGTAGGTTAAAATGGTCCGTTTTGCATTTTTTCAACGTTTTCTTTATCTAAGTGTGTTGTTTACATATCTATTGCCTGAGTAAATTAATCAGATTGTTTTGCATAATTAATTAGTTTGTATAACTTGGTTAATCTACCAATTGACAGACAAATGATGGGATATTGGTAGTATTGTCTTTCCCTTTCTAACCAAACCGCTATCCCCTGTTGATTGCCATCTCCTATGCGGCATGGTATGATGCGTTAGCTATTTCATTGAATCGCTGAAAACAATGTTGATAGCTTTTGAAATTTCAAAGAAAGTAATGTGTAAATCTTGTACGTTTAAACGTTAGTTATACACAGGAAATAAAGGCTACTCGAAATATAACATTTTCTAAATTATAAACTTTTGTTTAGCCAGAATTGAAAACCGATGACATCATTATGAAGTTAGAATTTATTTATCGAGACATAGGTATTTAAATATGTGCCAAGTGAAAAACAAAGGTGAACTTACAAAAATAATTTAGCAAATGAGTACATTATTTAGATTATTTGAAAGGGCCAAGGGTCCATTGTCATTTCATAGTTATACAGAAGAAACATTCTCCCCACTTCCCCTTCATCTTGACTACAGATCTTGAAACGAGCCTTTGAATGACTCACAAGTACAACTATTATTAAAGATACACATGTATACACATGTATATAAGATACACATGTATATATTTTTTTTGTAAATAGTCACTAACTGAACTGATAGTTTAAAAGACTATCATTCAAAAATAAATTGTATCAAACTACGCCTGCTTGCTACCTTTTTGTGGTGCCGATAACTGAAGCAACATCATTTGTCATGATTATGATAAGGGCATAAGAACCTACAGTTTACACGATGTGCAACTTATGTTGAATTTGTTTTGCTGTTCACATTGTATTTCTTTGAAGTATTCAACAGGAATTAAAAGTAAAATCTTGTAAAAACCGGTGTTGATTAGAGTCAAATTTATGTTGATCTTTTTCCGATCACATTTTCTCAGTTATCTACATTTATTAAAATCACCAAAAGAGTTCAGCAAAATACACTCGTTTTAGTTGATATTTACCACCAAGCCAACAAAAGGCTAACACGAAGGATATATGCACTGAGCTATTCATTGGACTACCGTCGAACGACGTACATTTCAGGGTCTGTTGCATAATAAAAAGGGCACTGTACGTTAACAAACGACCATTAACACGGTATAGCGCCACCAGTGGATATGACATCAACAATCCGTTTCACGTTATGTGGATGTATACACTGTCTTCGTGGCGCGGAATGTGTGCTAGTGTATCGTGTATACACAGGTTACATGCAGGACCCTGTGCAGGACCTTATGAACAGGCCGGAAGTGGAGCAGCCAGCAGCGTGGTGTACTGAAACGCAACAGACGGCTACCGTGCCACTGGGTTAGATACGGTTATACGTGTCTCAGTAGAAGATCTTTTCAGGTGCTTTTAATGCGGGTCAATATATAGGCCTACGTTACCTTTAACACCCGATTTCGACCAGAAAGTAAGGTCAAACTAGTATCATCTCTGTGTAAAAGTTTGAGAAGGCACAAGATCCTACAACCTGGTGTAAAAATTTCGATTTAAGTACGAGAAGTTCTTTAGATATAAATTATTGAAATTTCAACTTCCGTTTTGGACCGGAAGTCAAGGTAAAATTGGGTCACTCTTTGTGAATTGTTCGTTGGGTTTTCCAAGACCTGTCCGATGATGTATAGAATGTACAAATCCATTCAGCAGTTTTCGAGTTATGATTTTTTGAAATATTAAACTTTGATTTACTTTTTGAAATATTAAACATTGATTTACTGTATTTCGACACCTGATGACGTCATCATGACGTCACTCCAGCGGTGTCTTCTACAAGTAACGATCTAACTATAAGTTAAGTTTGAAGCTTGTGTGAGCTTCGGAAGTGTGCGTTTTTTTGCGGACAATCGCGGGGGATAAGCAGAACGAAGTATTAACTAGAAATGTAGTGTTTGTAGGATTACAAACACAGGTGTTCGGGTTTTCAATGAAAGTTAGTGGTAGGGCTTATGACCGTATGGTGCCATGAAAGTTTGTTTTTATATCCCATTCCGATAGTGAGAAGGATGGCGGAAGAAGGTTGGTCTTTCTAATACTTTGCAAACTAGGGTTTGTGAAAAGTTTTTTGACTTAAAATTGAAGATTGAACCAGAAGGCGAGTTTGGCAAGTTTAATGATTTCGCCTTTATCACAAATTGCAGAATTGTTATGAGATTTTTAGTTATGCCGCATTACTACAGGGTGACATCAGGTAACAAAATTGTTGAACTCAAACCTGAACCCAAGATCATACACTACTGTACACACATGTACACCTTTAGAAACTGGTCAACTCGTCCCCCTTACCAACTCACCCTTAAGACTAGACTTCCAAATTTTCCACATCGCATTGAAATTGAAAACCCCAGAGTTTCCAATACTGACCAGACCCAACCACATAGGATTTTTCACAAACTTTAATAGAATTAGCCTGAACAAAATGGATTTTAGAACTTGAATCAAAAAAAAAGATGTGGGAGTCTACAACATGTACTCCAAACCAACTGCCTCACACGCAATTATGTTTTTCAACAACATTTTTGATTAATGTTAGTGAACTATTGATGGCTAAAACTGGGCAACAAGAGAAGAAAATCATTTCATTCAAGGTTCATTTTTTGCTAGTTTCAGCAAAAGTTCCATCATTTGTGAATCGTGTTCCAGCTTAGCTTGTCGTTCTTCCTTCTCAAGCTCAAATCGTTCTCTATCGAACTGAAGCTGCTGCTGTTTGAGATCAGACTCTTTATCCAACTTTTCCTTTAAGTACTTCCTCTTCTTAAGTGGAGGGGTCTGCAAATTGGCTTCATCTGAAAAAGAAAATGTTAAAAGGCTTTAGTTTGAATTGTTGGTTGATCTTTGTGCATTTGTATTGTGGAATAAGCAAATTGTGTTGCTCAGGAGAGCTACATGGAGACTAATAGTTTGACACAGCTTTAAAGGTAGGGTACATATGACCGAGAGCTGTTGATAGTTAAACAAAAAACATTGTGAGAAATGATTCCCTTTGAAGTAATGTAATTACTGGTGTCACTTCAAAACCCTTTTCTTTTTTGTAATTGCTCTTTCATTATTTGTTGATGGATGTTTTTTGTTCGATATCTCATTTGACAAAATTCATCCAACAAAAATAGCTACTGAAAATTTGAATAATGTTTTCAAGGTAAAATCAGCTTCAACACATCATATCTTACCTATGATTGGGTGACAAAACTGGACACTGAAGGGGAAAACAATGGTGGACATGAATAGATGTTCACCAAATTATGTTAGCCCATGTATACATGTTGGGTCCAATAAATATATTTAGGACACACTGCCTCATGACATGCACATTTTAGTACATGTACTCACCTCACCATTCGATCCTCCGGCTTTCTCAGTCAGACTTTGCAGGGCTTTTTGCCTAACAATCTCACCCTGCTCCAGCTTTGTCTTTTCTGCCTTGCCTGCTTCTTCTTTCTCCTTCATTTCAGCTTCAAGCTCTACAATTTCACCCAGAAGTTTTTCCCGCTCTCCATATTCCTCATCAGTTCCCGACCTGAAAAGACCAAGAGGAAGATAAATAAGCATGTTATATGCACTAAATTGTTCATGGGGCAAAGTATTGTGCATTGCTTCCTGCGCACTGTTTATCAAAGAAGCCGGCTGTATGAACAATATTGCACACATTTCCCTTGCAAGCCCCCCCCCCCCCTGCCCAACCCCACCTGTCAGTTTTCAGATACTGCAAAATTACAAGTTTTGCAAATCAGCCCCCTCCAGAAAATGAGTCTGCCCAAAACTGACCCCTGCAAAGCCTTCAAAATGTAATGGGACCCTAGCCTTTCTGGAAAATATCGGTACTTGCGCAGGGGAAGGTTTGTCTGGTAACTTGGTTAGGGGCGGGTTTACCAGCTTCTACATGTACAGAGTGTACAGGCCTTATACAAATAGAACTGGTCAAACATTAAAACATTATTTCTTATAGTTGAGACAAAAAGGTAACATTTCAAGATTTAAATTGGACTATAAAAAGACACTCACGCTCTCAGTGATACCAGTTCCTCTGCTCTGAAGGCAGACAGAAGCTTCCGCAATCGATCCTTGCAGCCCCTGGTAGTTACTAGGCCATTTGGCCTAATCATTGTTACTGCTCCATTAATTTTTCTAGTTAATGCTTCCCATTTGTTGGTGTCACCAATGGGCCACTCAGCAAGAACTTGCTTCAAGAAGAGAATATCCAAAGCTGGGAAAAACCTTATACTTTTTGTAGTTCTTTTTTCACTTGAAGTTGAAGCCATCCTGAAATGAAATATAAAACAAGATTGCATTTTATTCACACTGTAGAGATCAGGCATCAGTTGAGTGAACAGGTGTCCTTTAGGCTTTGTTGTTTTGCTTTGGAGATTTCCATGGGCAGATGGGTAATGGGCGAAAAACTGAAAAACAAGATGTTACTATCATACCCCCCCCCCACCAAAAAGGGTCACATACATAGCAAATAATCTAAGAAAATAACTGTCCGTTATAATGTTCAGAATTGTGTTTACACATGGCACAACCACTCTATCAATAATTCAGTGGTGAACATCGACGGCGCTTTTTTGAGACCTTCATATAACTTGACGTTTTCAATAAATTCAACAAAGTTTGCATCAGAAAAATTACCAAAGGTAGAAGTGTCATGGATAAAAATCCGTGTAGGCAAAGGCAAGCCAAATGACGTGTTTTTTCGACACTATGCACCAACGTTTTGATACCGAAAATCTGGACAACATTTTTCGTATTTCAAAGTCTTTAGAAATCAACAAAATGACACGTACATGTTCAGTGATTCATTTATTTTCATACTATTCATACATATTTGGAAACAAATACAGGAGAATTACTAGAAGTTCGAGTTTTCCTACGTGTATTTCACGAGTAGCGTATGACGTCATAATGATGACGTATCCGTCGCACTAACCGTATCCGTTCGTACGCGAAACCTCCCTATTGTTGTCGTTCTGCTGTTTGTTTATTTAAGTGTTACTATATTTTTGGATGGGTTTTTGTTTTTGTCTGATCGTATCGTTACAAACAATACGTTTGTACATAAAAAGCTTGAATCCGCATAAAACCACAAATGTAGGTTTTCAATAATGATCAAACGCCAACTCGGTTTCAAATAGTATTGCTTTAATATTTCGTTTGAATAAATGTCAGCAATAATAAGTAAGTCATGAACACGCAGAGTCACGCAGAGTTACGCTTGTTTCCATAATTCATCCAAACTCGGTTTTCTTTTTAGCTAGTAACAATCAATTCCGTTTTCTTGCAAAAACTATTTTTCGCTTCTCATCCATGTGGATGTCAGAAATTATGTTTACTTTAATGACACTCAAACTTAAATTTTAACCAATCTTCAGCTGAATTTCTACTACCTATTTACATTTGACAAAAACAAATGACTGGCCAGCCTTTGGCTGTTCGTCTTTTGAAAATGTCATGATGTTTGTGACCCGTAATGATTTTGGTGAAGGGGTAAACTGTTGAAACTGCATTACCCCTCATCACTGTTGAAAGCTAATTAAAGGAAAAGTATACCTTTGGTTTTTCTGAATCGTTTGATTGTTCTATCCTATATATATATGTAGGGAGTCCAAGTGCGCCCTCAGTGTTTATATTGTAAAAAGTTTACTTTGGGGTCGCGACCTGTAGCCCCAGTCTCTTTTACTTTTCTAGCTTTGAGCACGAGAGAGCACATTATAATTAGTCTGTATTTCTCTCCATTTTGTGGGGAGCATGGCTCTGGCCATGCTCCTAATACTAATAATCTGGGAGGGGTAGTTTCCTAGAACTCTCTGTGAGTATTATTTTGTCCTAAATTATATTTAGATTCAAGAAATATTGTGATGTATAGGGCTGTTTCAATCGGTATATTATTGTAGGTAGGCATACCCAGAGCTGTGGGGACTTTTATACAATGGAACAAAAGGTCCCCACAACGTTTTCTTTGTTAAACTGGGTCCCCACACCAGATTCAATAGAAAAGGGAATAATAGAACAACAATAGGAAGTCCCCACAAAGCTGTGTGCACCGGGATGTGTAAACTTGTGTGTGTGTAGCCAGCCTCGTGTTGCGCTGACCTTTTGCCCTTTAGCTGTACATAAGTATACGGTGTTTATTTGTAATGTACATGTAATGTATGCTATTTTGTGTTCGATGTGCTGTATGGCATTGAATTAAATCAGTACAGGAGATCATTTTATATTTAACATGTCATCATATAGAATTTGTTGTTGCTTTTATTGTATGCTTCTGGTGAATCCTCGTCCTTTTTAATTAGAGGACCGGCCTCCTTCCCGTGTCTCTACAAATGGCGTCGTAGACAGGATTGAGAATTCGCCATTTGTTTACATTTTTTCGCATTTGTTCTGTCTACGCCGTACCTCTACAAATGGCGTCGTAGACAGGATAGAGTTTTTGCCATTTTTTCATCAATGGATTTGTCTACGCCTTTTTAACTTGGAGTAGAACTTTTCGGTGACGCTTTGCCGGGGATTCGTTTAAACCCGGACTTTAGATTTCCTTTTGAGGATCGATGTAATCCATTTCGCGTACAATCGTCGCGATCTATGGATGTGATGGTCACCATATAACTTTTGCTTTCCCTATCGACGTGAGGACTTCGTCAACGGATTTATATTTTTATTTACATCGTATGTTGTGCAACTTATATTGTAAGATTCTATTCAGGTAGAATTGTATTTTATTTGACCATTTATATAATATATACAAGCTTTTCTAGATCTGTTTAGTTTTGAAGGCAGTTGTGTCTCATTTGGATCTTTTAGAGATTCATTTATATTTTTGAAACAGATAATTTTAGAGCCAGTGTAGGCCTGTGCTTTGGATAAAGTGGTTTTAAGTCAAATGGTTTTATTATTGCACACATATTATTGTAACTTTGGAAGTTTTTAGCTAACTGCATTTATTTTTTGCACCTGTGCGAAGGGTGTACAGTGTATGACTTCAATTATCTTGGCATATTATTGTGTAACTTTTAAGTCTTTGTAAAAAGACTGTGTGTCAGTTGGAAATTTTTGAGTAGCAATTGTACTTTTGGTCTACAGTGTTGTTAGACAATTTTGGACTTGTATTTTTATTGTCTGTTTGTGTGCAGACTGGTTTTGTAGGTCAATAATTTAGGCCTCATATTGTATTTTTACAAGTCATATAGTATACATTGCTTATTGTTATTCCAACCATGTCTTTGCCAGATTCTATTTTGAAGTCAAATAGTGAGTTAGCTAAGACTTCGTTCCGTCAATGCTTTTGTATGTGAAGACGATGAAAGTTTAAGTCCTGTTGGTATTATAAGCAAACGTGTAGTTGATAACATTGAAACTATACTTCATAACAGATCCGCTGCCCTTTATAAGCTTTTCGAAAAGCTTGAGGAAGACAGAATTAATAAGTTGCAATCACCTAACCCTGTTACTTTTTCTCATTCAGTTGAGGTGGTAGACACAATTTTTGAAGAGGCCGAGTCACTGTTTGTGAACAAGTTTTAGTTGGAGCTGCTGTTTTTTATAATGTAGAGGTGGCAGGAGATGTTTTTATTTCTCCTTCTGTGAGTGTTTTTTGTGATAGCCACCATGCAGTTTCCAAGGGCCTCAGTATTTTTAGTAGCCACTCGTTTGGCCAAAGAAAAAGTAGGGAAGTCTCCCTTGTATTTAGGGATTGTAATTTATTTTCATTTGTGTATACCTGTCTTTGCAGTAGCGGTGACCATCGGTAGACCCACAGTATATTTTATCTTGGGTCTGTGGCCAAATGCCATTACTTAAATTTTAAATGTATTTAGCAGAGGAATCCTGCATACTTGTAGTGTCAGCTCAAGCTGCCTCTGATCAACCTAAATATATAACATGGTGTTTCTCTTCATAAAGAGTCTGGATGTTTTCCGCACCATTATTATATACATGTAGTCCTTTGCATTGTATAAATTTCAAGTTTCCTTTTTGTATTTTTCCAACTTTTGGATACTTTTAAACTTGCTTTCTTTCATAATTTATGGAGGAGATTTATCTGTTGTATTTTATTATACAGCTATTGATATTACATGCCATTGAAGATTTGGTATAATGTAAGTGCATGTATGTGTATTGACTTTTGGATCTACATAATTTCATGATTGTGCAGATGCTTTTATTCAGGTTTATATCCTGATTTGTCAAAGTTTGGTTCATGGAGATAGTTGTCATGTATATTTATCTTTCACAATCTTTGTGATATGGGAATTTTATGATGTCTAATTGCATTTCTAACTTTGTTCCCTAAGAACGTTTCGCGACGGGATTATACATGTAGGTTCCTAATTTTAGTGTGGTTGCTAAGTGAAATATTTTTGTCAGCAGTTTTATAGTTTGGTGTAATCCAACTTTTTATGCTCGCCGATTAATGGGATATTTTTATATACCCATCTGTTGTGAGATCTTTTGTCTGACGTTTTCACCATGTTTACTGCCATTTATAGGACCACTTTTTAAGAAATGCTTTTGTCATATTAAACATTATTCTCATGTCATTGTTGACACCCTAGTGCATAGTGATGGGTCTTTGCTCCCTCAATTGTAGATGTTATTATAGTTGGTAGAATTGAAATAATTTTGTCACTTGGCCTGATATGGTTTAGTGTGAATTTTGAAGTTGGATGTGTTGTCCAACTCTGTTTTTGTTCTCACAGTGTGGGTGAGACTATTTATAATCTACCATGCGTTTCTACCTTGTGGATGCATACATTTTAGTGATTGATAATCAATTTGCCTTTTTTGCTTTCCAAGAAAATGCAGTTAAAGTTATACATTCTCCATTGTAATCTTTCTGAGCCTTGCATGGAACCAAACTGTTTAGCCTGCCTGTTCAGATCCAATTGTTCATTTTGATGTATATTGTAGTATAGCAAGTGAAAACCGCTTGTCTAGTGAGATCCAGGATAAATGTGATTTTGATTTCAGGACAGGGTCTTGCATTTTTGAAAGATTTTACACCAAGTGCTGTGTAAACTATTTAGAGTTTTGACATTATTTAAAAATAACCATTTTGTTGTACAGGGTATGTTTCATGGTTGCCCTATAAATAGAGACAAGCTATTCCCGCCATGTGAGCATATTGTTGTTTGTCTGTTCAACCCTGTGCTGTGGTTGACCTCAATGTATAACATTGTATCACTTTTAGTATTCGAGATTGGATCACTGATGTACTGATACTGTGTGTTTACATGTGAAATTATCCAGACAGGTTTTGTATTGGGATGTATTTCCTGCTTCCTACATGATTTTTGAGCCAGCTTGTAACAGGTTTTTCATGGGCATTGTTTTATCCATGCATGTGTGTCAGTTGGTATTTAGAAAACCTGGTCTTAGTGAACATTCAGTGGATATTATATGCAGTGTATTTTTCTGATGTGTATAATGGATTCTGAATCCATCTTGAATAATGTTATAGGATGGATCTTGTGTAGGCCTATCAATTTATGAGATTGTATTAACTATTTGTTGTTTTCATAAATCCTTTCAAGGTCGCACTTGTATTTGTATTGTTTTTTGGACCACTCGGGTCGTGTGGTCATAAAGTAGGGAACCTGTAGGGAGTCCAAGTGCGCCCTCAGTGTTTATATTGTAAAAAGTTTACTTTGGGGTCGCGACCTGTAGCCCCAGTCTCTTTTACTTTTCTAGCTTTGAGCACGAGAGAGCACATTATAATTAGTCTGTATTTCTCTCCATTTTGTGGGGAGCATGGCTCTGGCCATGCTCCTAATACTAATAATCTGGGAGGGGTAGTTTCCTCCCTTACAGAAATGTCCCATGGGAATCCCATGGGAAATTTTCCCATGGGATTCTCATGGTGAATTGGGCATGGTGAACCCATGGTGATATCCCATGGGAATACCCATGGGGTATCCCATGAGAAATCTTAAAAATATCCCATGGGATCCCATGAAGGATCCCATGGAGGATCCCATGGGGTCCCATAGAGGATCCATGGGAATCCCATGGGGAACCCCATGGGAAACCCCATGGGGATCCCATGGGGAACCCCATGGGGATCCCATGGGGAACCCCATGGGGATCCCATGAAGGATCGCATGGGGATCCCATGGGGATCCCATGAAGATCCATGGGGTCCCATAGAGGATCCATGGGGATCCCATGAAGGATCCCATGGGGATCCCATGAAGGATCCCATGGGGATCCCATGAAGGATCCCATGGGGATCCCCATGGGGTCCCATGGGGATCCCATGGGGATCCCCATGGGGATCCCATGGGGATCCCATGGAGGATCCATGGGGGATCCCATGGGGATCCCATATGGAGGATCACATGGGGTCCCATGCAGGAATTTAGTGTTTTGGCCGATTTGCCATAGTTTTACTATGCAAAATAATTTTGTAGTAATACTATGAAACAAATAAGTTAAAAAACTGTGTTTTCAATCTCATTTTACTATAATGTGTTTTCAATCTCATTTTACTAGGAAAAACTAGTTTTATTATAATGGTCATTGAAGAGGACAGTAAGTTGTGGAAGTTACAACACCACAGGATTAATCTCTTTTTGGAATGTTTATCTTAGGCAAGTAGCCCAAACCCAATGCTGGTCTTGTGAGAAATGCCACCATGCTCCATTGCTGGGCTTCTGTTGATGGTGGTGATGATTTAGTCACATTCCTCAGAGAGAGAAGCACAAAGAACTGTAAAGGAAGAAATAGGAAATATATTTGTAAGAAAAATTAAAACATTTGCCAAAACTATAGTCTGCGATGGTACAGACATGGCAGCATAACTTAAATCAGTACCATGCCCAAACCATGTGACCATGAAGTTATTAAATATAATTAATTTTAACTATGGCAGTCAATTTTTTTTAATTTTGCGCTAATCAGTTAAGGGGTTTTAGACAACTAGGTAGTTACAACCGATTTGACTTGGGTACGAGGTAACCTGGGTACGATTTGAATTGGGTACACGTTTATAGACCCAGCTACTGATGCACTGCCACTACGCAGTGCACCCGTTTAATTACGAGAGTGTTCTTAGACGTGGATTGCGATGGATGGGGTTTAACCGATCGTTGACTTAAAATCTATCAATTCGTGAGTACAACAATTTACAAACAATGCCTGATTTTGCATCTTTGACATATCGAGAAGCCAGTCGGCGTTTTTTAAAGCTATTTTGTTGGGTCTTTTTGTCATTTGGTTGGGACATTTTTTGTAGCTGGATGTTAAAAAAAAATCTAGTAAATTGAAGTTTTCCATCGTACCGTTTGTACAAGTGTTTTTTGCTGGGGATCGCTAGGACGACCGCCGCAGATGTCAACATTTTGAAAAACAGTCTGACACTATACAACCATCCCCCTACATTACATACACCAACCTGACATACCAAAAGTACTTGTTGTAGTTGTACATGTACATTGTTACAAGAAAACTTAAACTATACTTAAAATCACGTTTTAAACAAAACACTTACCAAATCATGCTATTTTAGTTCTGATCACAGTCACACAACACAGGCAAGCACAACAACGTGCCAACAATCACCAACGATGTCTGATGCTGATCACTGATGATTCTTTCTTGTTCTTGAGCATTTGAGTTTCACTGTAAAATTCACATCTGCATTCACATTCACATCAGCATTTCAGTTTCCAACTATCAGCTTTTAAAATGAAATTGCCCTCAAAAACCTCCTAGTCCTACTTAAAAATGGGAAGCTTTAATAATTTACACTAACAATACATCAACAAGTCAGACGGCAAACGTCGGTTGTATTGTAATGTTCAGTTTCATTTCAAACTGATGACTCATTGTGGAAGAGAAGGGGCTCTAACCACATAGGTGTGCAATTTACATACGCGAAGTCAGGGGGCTGATCTTAATCAAAGATACATGTAGCATAGCGCCACCAAGCGGCAGGGCTGTGCTATATTTGTGTTAAATAAACTTGTGCAGTCCTTTTACTGCTTTGAATATGCAGTGACTGCATACTATGGCATAAGTAGGCCTACATATCCATGTGTCTAACAATTTTTCAGATTATTTTTTCTTTTACTCATACTAGTATGTATACCTCCTCAGTCTTAATGACAAGTTACTTTGAATAGTAAAACTAAAACTCAGGATCCCATGGGAACACCAATGACTCAATGGAACAAATCAGAACCCATGGTGTTCCAATGTGATTCCCATGTGAAACACCATGGGGTATGGGGTTCAATGGGAACAGATCAGAATCCCATGGGACCCCCATGGGAACACCAATGATCCCCATGGGAACACCAATGACTCAATGGGAACAAATCAGAACCAATGGTGTTCCCATGGTGTTCCCATGGTGTTCCCATGGTGTTCCCATGGTGTTCCCATGGTGTTCCCATGGTGTTCCCATGGTGTTCCCATGGTGTTCCCATGGGAACAACAATTACTCAATGGAAACAAATCAGAACCCATGGTGTTCCCATGGGATTCCCATGGGGAACACCAATGACTCAATGGGATCAAATCAGAACCCATGGTGTTCCCATGGTGTTCCCATGGGAACAACAATGACTCAATGGGAACAAATCAGAACCCATGGTGTTCCCATGGTGTTCCCATGGGATTCCCATGGGATTCCCATGGGAACACAATGACTCAATGGGAACAAATCTGATTCCCATGGGATTCCCATGGGATCCCATGGGAATCCCATGGGAAACCCATGGGACATTTTTGTAAGGGCTAGAACTCTCTGTGAGTATTATTTTGTCCTAAATTATATTTAGATTCAAGAAATATTGTGATGTATAGGGCTGTTTCAATCGGTATATTATTGTAAACTTGTGTGTGTGTAGCCAGCCTCGTGTTGCGCTGACCTTTTGCCCTTTAGCTGTACATAAGTATACGGTGTTTATTTGTAATGTACATGTAATGTATGCTATTTTGTGTTCGATGTGCTGTATGGCATTGAATTAAATCAGTACAGGAGATCATTTTATATTTAACATGTCATCATATAGAATTTGTTGTTGCTTTTATTGTATGCTTCTGGTGAATCCTCGTCCTTTTTAATTAGAGGACCGGCCTCCTTCCCGTGTCTCTACATATATATAGGTTTATACAATAGAACTAACCTGTGAAAATTTCACTTCAAAAGGTGATCGCGTTTTTGAGATATCGTCAAAAAAACGCAGCGAATATTTCCATGCAGGAAAAATATTCCCTATTGGAATACACAATCTGAGAAGCGTTACGGCCATAACGCTTCTCAGATTCAAATTGTTGGGGATAAAAAGTGATATATCTTTTCATAACCGCAGTACTTCGAAGTGAAAAGTTTCTCAAAATGCGTTATACTATCCAAAGCTACTGTACTTCTTACCAAGTAAGTTTGTATTGCCATTAATTTTCAGAGTCATTACAACTGCGCTTAGATTCACATTATCCCTTTAAGCGGATTATTACTTTTCAAAAGAAATTGAAGTAGCCGGGCATTAAATTGAATGTTTTATTTTAATATATGTATTTGTTTATTTTGAGTTGAAAGGAGCCGATAAATATTGGTAGTATTTGTAAAATTGGGCACATTACTATTGCCTGTGTGTCTGTTAACATCGGCGGGAGCTAATAACAATGTTGCTCGGATTGGTCAAAGAGTTATGAGTTGTTTTAATGGAGGATTGAGGACTATGTACTTTTGTTGTTTAAGCTGGTTCATTTGTCACCATAGCCAACCATAGCTAAACGTTTATCAAGTAATAAACCAACAATGAAATTGAATAGGTAAGATTACACGTTTTCGTTTGAACAGATAAAATATGACTAGATCAAAGTTGAACCTTTTAAGGATTAGTGTGCAGGTGCTCTATCAACTCAGCTATCAAGCGCTATGTTGGCCGTGTCTCTTTGTTTCATTCAAAATTTACTTAACTGCCAACTCTATTATCGGGCCAAATAAGTATTGTGTTTCATGTTTTTCTTATTTTTATGAAGGTTGGTTGACGATTACAAAATGTGTTGCCTCCTAGACACGAAAACCATCGGAATCGACATTTGTGTTCCTGATAATGAATTCCATACGGAGATACCGTACCTGAGCTGCAACCGGATACATGTAATGCACAGTTCAGTATTACTGGTCTTCGTGTGGTGTCGCGGATTTAGCGCCCTCATCGGCAATGCTGGAATAATTGTGTGGAGGCTAAACATGAAAGACTCGGGCAAGCGTTCGCAATCAGTCCTCATTCTCAATCTGGCGGTGTCGGATCTCATAATGGGCTTGTACATGTTGAAAGTCGGTGGAGCTACGTTCATTTCCAAGATGATTATTTTACTGCATGCGAACGAATGGAAGTCGAGTCCCATCTGTACATTTGCTGGTTTCATGTCGATGCTCAGCTCCGAGGCATCGGTGTTTTTTATCACTATGATCAGCATCGATCGATTTATGTGTGTAGTGTTCCCCCAGCTAGCACACCCGCATTGGCCCAGACTTGGGCCGGGCCTGGCATCAGCAGGCAATAGAGCCGGCCCAGGGATGGCAGCCAGAGCTGGCCCAGGACTGGCATCATGTGGGCCAGTTCATGCCAGACCTGGCCCAAGCCATGGCGTGATCACTGCGCCAGAGCTGGCCCAAGCCATGGCGCCATCACTGTGCCAGACCTGGCCCATCACTGTGCCAGACCGGGCCCAAGAGTTCACCAGCCCCGGCCCAGATCTGGCATTAGACAAAAGAGCTGCCCCCCAAAAAAAACCATATATATATATAATAATAATAATAAAAAAATCTGTACAACGGTTTTCCTCATGTCGAAACTCAAAATTTAGCTTTCGCAGTATATTGCCCTGTAACACGTTGTTAAAATAGACAAAAACACCATGGATCTACAAATTAAAACCTGATAGTTTTTATTGTTCAGGTAAACTGGGAGCTTGCATATCACAAGTTTATTACAATCAGTAAACTGTGTATTAATTATTAAAAGGCACTGGGGGGGTTGGACACGTTTGGCAAGTACTCAAAATATTAGCATAAAAACTTACTTGGTAACGAGCAACGGAGAGGTGTTGAAAGTATAAAACATTGTGAGAAACCACTCCCTCTGAAGTAACCTAGTTTTTGATAAAGAGGTCATTTCTTACTAAAATATTTGAATCTGAAATTCAGACCTGAAGCCTTTTCAGGAATCTGAAAACACATAAACGTGTGCATATATTTTCACAAGGCTACAAAGTTTCTTTGTGTACCTGCTCCCCTAAAATGGACATTAAACATTTCAGATTTGTCGGCCGCCTTTTTAAAATGTTTTAAGAGTCACTGCCTGTAAGAATGTACCAAATTAGGGGGTTCTCAAATCTTCTTCTAAAAAAATCAGAGTGATACAACATCATACCAAACTTGCTGACTGTTTTGGTTTGGGCGTAATAAATTATCAAAGTTTCAGCCACAAAAACCTCGTAAAACGAATAGTACATTCCCAGTAAAGGAAAAAACGTGCGCCAAGCTCGTCTCAACCAAAGTAAAACATTTTTGTTTAAACCTCCAGTTGGCACATAACAGAAGTAAAAATAAAATGTTGGGATCTCGTTGGCACGTCATGTTATGCTGACCTGAACCTTTGACGAACAGCGCCCTCGTGCCATTTTCAAGGCGTCATAACTCGATGCGACTATAAGATCCCATGAAATAAACAAGTTCTGAAGTATATTTTGTTTCCTTGAGTCAGCAATGTAGCTTATTGATGCATATCTTTATACACACGTACTTTTTAAAGGCAGCTTTTCAAGTCAATCTGCGCAAATTAGTAATACTGCGGACATGAAAAATAAGACCATACAAGTGCTTCAAAGATAACAAAATACTTGGCTATCAATAAAATGGCCCTGGTCTCTCTACTGTGATCATGGACACTGGAAGAATTGTTCTAATCATCTTCATCTTCATCATCGACGTGAGCATGCCCAGTTATATTATAACAGTATCTGTACACGTGTTGGAGTCGCTGCATTTGTTCATCTTGCAACTCCCAGGGGGACAGTTTGCCACACAATCCTGGCTGTTAATTTGAAGGAGAAGAGCAGTGTTGGTGCTGTATATTGCTGCTTGCTGTAGGTGCTTCGCATCGATGAGCACGGCAAGCCTTTCTGTTTTCCTCTTGCGTGTATGAGCCTCTACAAAATATTGCTCCCTCTGACATATCACACATATCTCTGGTAATACATGCTCAGATCTGGATTTCCCTCTCGTCTCCATACTAGAACGTACAACACGTTTCTTCTTGATCGGTCTTTCTTCTAATACACAAAGAAACAAAAAAGTAACAAAATAAATAACTTGCGGGGAATGCTATCAAATCGACCCTAAGCTTGCAAAGCATTTAAAAAAATTATAGCAAGTTAAATCCAAGCAAAAGATTCAGTTATTTAGCTCAGTGACCTTTAGAAGTGAAGCATGTTTTAAACACAATTAACACGAATATAAATAAATCACGATTGTGATTGTGAACCTTTAGCGGCCATGATGTTAAGGTACGTGTAGAAATAATGTAACTTAAATCCATCCACCGTGTCCACTGAAATTTGTCAATGAGAAATTTTTCTACAGAAAATTCAAAATAATGGGTGAGAAAGTGCTCATTGAAAAAATTAATTGAACTGATTTACATCAAAATTTACTAGCAATTATCCAAGGACTACGTAATCAAATCAGGAGCTACATTAACATTGTACAATATGTGCATCATCATGATCATACGTGATGGTCATGAGGGTGTAGTGTACTTGGGAGCAGACTCCTGTCAACATTTCAAGAGGAGTTCAGTGTTCCAGATACTGGATTTAGAAAGGATGCAAAATAATAATGTATCCACTGCCACCTTTTCTCTAGTGTAAAGTTGCAACCTGGCAAAAATATTTTTCCTGAAAAGGTAAGATTAGCATGATTTATAATTATATCATGGGTTTGGGTTTGGTTTAAAATTTAGAATCCTTCAAATATGTAGGCCATGTAGGCCACTATTTTGGAAGAAAAGCTGATGATTGGATACTGCAAACAGATCAAACTTCAAACTTTACGACAGAAAGATCAACACCATGATGATGATTTCAAATTTTTGTGAACTAAAATTAGTAAAAAAACATTGGCTCAAACTGGGCATAATGACTAAAATTGCACATACCTGTACTAGCGGAGCTACTGGCAAGCATTTCTTTGCTCTTTGCCATGGCATCCGTTGGCTTATTTTTTACTCGCAAAATATGCTGCTTGTCTGTGAATCGGGAGTAACAAATGCGGTGAAATCCGGCATCGCTCGGAATTGGCATCGTCGCTACATACAACGCTGTCCCCATCATGATCATCCATGTCTGTCGAATTCTGCAGCATGTTTTGGGTTGAAACCTTTCGCAATTTCGGCCTGATTGCCCTCCAAATTCTGCCACTGTAGAGCACACTCTATAAAACGAGCCCATGTCTTGCTGTTACATTTAACTACAGTGGATTTTCTGGCCGGGAAAATACACATATAACAACTTATCTGAAAAAATTCTTCGTCGCTCGATAACACTTCGTCTGCAGAAGAGTCGGCCATTTTGTGCTATCCTGATATTGATAGTAGAGCGCTTCTTATTGGTCGGCACGGACTAACTGGACGTACGGCTTTTCTGATTGGCTAGCCATTTTAATAGAGGCTCGGGCATTTTACAAAAGAATGTAAAAAATATTGAGACGTTTCTTTATAGTATTGTGAAATAAAAAAACAAAACTTTTGTTTTTAAAAAGAACGATTTATCAATTTATAAATTAATTAAAACAATTTTAATTTTATATCTGTCAGCACACTGTAAACTGTACAGGAATTATTTTTTTTTGCCTGGCCTGGCCCACACTTGGGCCAGGTCCAGCATTATTTGGCATGGACTGGCATTGGAGTACGACTGATGCCACCACTGGGCCACATGTGGTCCAGAGGTGGCATCAGCTGGGCCAGTCCATGCCATATAATGCCAGGCCCTTTCGGAAAGAAATTGTTCCGTCTAGAATCGGCCCGAGTGGCGACGATCGTCCTGTGGTGTATAGCCCTAACAATCAGCGTCTCTCCAGTGTTTCTACAGGATACGCTCGACGGCAAGAACCAGACATTTTATGGGTTGTATGATATATGTGTAGGGCTCCCTCTTGTGATCAAACCCAGAACTGGTTCCAATAACAAAACCCTCCTTGAGGTAACACTTCTGAACCAAACCGTAACCCAGAAGGCTGGACCTTCCTGGATATTCTCAGCCACCGTGTATCTGGGGATTAACTTCGCCTGTTGCATGGTAGTCATCGTCTGCTACGCCTCAATAGCATTCGTAGTCATTATCAAGTTACCAGCGAAGAAATTGCATAAGAGGAATGACAGAGAGCACCGAAGGAGGGAGATGACCATGGCAACGCGCATGCTCCTTATAGTCGGTACCGACTTATGTTGTTGGATGCCAGTGATCATCATGGGGATTTTATCACAGTCTGGTGCCGTGGACAAACCAGACGAGACGTACGTGTGGGTCGTAGTCTTTGTCATACCGATCAACTCGGCGATCAACCCGTACCTCTACACGGTCTCCTAGGCGAACTCGGTTTCTGGCTTAGTTGATGCTGTCCGTTTGAAACCAATTAACAGTCAGCAGACCAAGGATACGCAAGCAAATCGAAGGAGTAGAGCCGGAACAATTACCAATCTCTGACCGTTCCGGAGGAAAATTTGAATGCTGTAAACCAAACTTCTCGGTGAAATTGAAAAAATAATAAGAACAAATGCAAACAGGGTAGCACTGATCAAGTCTGTATTGTTACGGTTATCCAAGCACGGAGTCTGTGAGGATAATACACAGTCACACTCGAACACAGACATAGCAATGTTACATTCACTATGAATAATTAATTAAGATTTTTAATCTAATTACATCTCAAATTTAAGTCAGGGCATAATCTTTAATATGGTATATGATTTGTTAATATTTAATAATTCTAAGAGGGACATAATGGCTTTTGAAAAGTCACATGTTAAGTCAATACGATTTTTGGGAAAGAAAGAATAATAATTAAAAACTAGATATTAGGTGTTTGTGAACGTGAACAAACACAAAGCTGTTCCGTGTATTATTGTTTTGTTCCGTGTATTATTGTTTTGCTTCGATTGTGCTTCAAAGCTTTAAAGATGGTCTGATTTCTAGAAGACTCTTGACCTTTGACAGGCCCACGTTTCACTTAAGTGTGCCTAAAAACCTAAACCTGGTCTTCATTCTCGGATACTGAATCGAAAGGAGCTTTTAAACCAAAAATAAAGGTCAACATGGTGTCACGGTTACCCAAGACTAATCTCCAATGCCCAAGGATTATGTAAACAAAAAATAAGGGTCATGGTAACTCTTGTCTATTATTTAATGCTCAAAGGGTTTATAACTGAAAAGAAATTGAAAATCGGGTGTGTAGTTCTTGAGATTTGGTCTCACTTCCGGTTGACCCGGAAGTAAAGGTCCACATGGGGTCACGGTTACATAAGGCTAAACTGTAATGCCCAAGGAGTCTATAACTGAATAAAGTTTGGAAATCGGTTGTGTAGTTCTTGAGATGGTACCACTTCCGGTTGACCCGTTAGTAAAGGTCAACATGGGGTCACGGTTGCCCAGGGCTAATCTCCAATGCCCAAGTACACTTGGTTCCAAGTCTGTGCTCGTGGTTTTTAGTCTACCTGATAGCCAATACATTATTTCCTGAAATAGCGCCCTCTTGTGGATTAACCTCGATCACAGACTTGGGAACATTGTTTTTCGGTTTGCACACACCCTATGGCGAATTAGTCCAAAAGTGGACGGAACACTGATTGGTCAGAATCTCAGATGCCGTCAATAAAATGCAAATTCAAACTTGACCGTTTATACCACGGGATATAGTACAGAAATACAACATTGATGCACATGTAACTAATCTGCCTCTGCTCAGTGATTCAACTTGCAGTTTGGAAACAAAAAACCCAAAGTGATTCTAGTTTTTAAATTCAAAATAAATAAAAAACGTTGGGAAAATCATTAGACGATTCCATTCAAATAAAGGGAACAGTTTTTCGTCTAGTAGGGATCAGGTTATTTGTCATGTTTATTTTTCAATATTTTAAGAATAGGCCTACATCTAGTATTAGTTTATGTATAAATTAGCATAAAACAGCATACGTACAATGACTCGGTCGATTTTACAGAAAATACTGAAGTGATTATGACCTATTGGGAATAGACGCAACCAACAGCAGTTTTGTGGCCTCCTGATTGATCATCTCTCTGTCATAGTGTTGTTATGTAAATGTCAGTTGTGAATAAATGAATATCCCGTATACACAAGAGGGTCAAGTCTGAGATTGCGAGTTAGAGCGCGTGATAGCCAATCTGCGGGGGATTTTGTGTGGCTGATGCAGAGAAATAACAGCGATGCAGAGAAATAACAGCGATCTCAGACTTGAAATCAAGTCTAATGCCCAAGGAGTCTATAACTGAAAACAGTTTGACGATCGGTTGTATACATTTCGAGATATAGTGGTCTCAAGATTGGCTAATTAAATATTCACCTCGCTGTAAATGGGCTAATTAGTTAAGAATTTTAAAAAAAATTACATTGAGAGTTAAGAATTAAAAAAAAAATTACATTGAGAGTTAAGTTCATGTACTACTAAGCTTCAATTTAAAATAGGATCTAACTCTTTCATACTTTTACGCTTAGGATATTAGGTCACATGCAAGGTTGTGTAAACAGTTTTTTTTTTACTTGAAATTTTGTTTATGAAACTGCTGTTACATGGGTCACCAACTGTTTCAGAAACGGTATGTTGACAAAAAATTACCGTGAATGCTCAGGCTTATACGTAAGCCTGTGACAGATACACAGTTAAGTGACAGATCTTAGGGTTAAACGTTCACATTTGAACGGTTCGGATAAACGTTGAAAAATTCACTTAAAAGTGCCGTGTTATGCTGACCATAATAACTGCGATCACGATTTTCACAGCACAATATCCCATAAAACACACACACATATCATTCCCAATTTACAGACTCGGAGTCGTAGTCTTTGTTATTTTAATACAACTGTGCGTGCAGCAATTTGCGAGAAACATTAAACGCTAGGGGGCGTTCCACAACAATTCGATTGCGCAACATGCTCGCTTTTGCAGGTGCGCAAAGTCAAAATTCTGCAATAAAGAAGGAAGACACAATGTTTTTGATCACATGCTGGTTGTGTAAACATTTTTTTTTTTACATGAAATGTTTATGAAACTGCTGTTACATGGGTCATCAACTGTTTCAGAATTACGGTTACACGTTTACCAAAAAATAACCGTGAATGCGCAAGCTTATACGTAAGCCTGTGACGGTTACACGGTTAAGTGACGGATGTTACGGTTAAACGTTCACATTTGTACGGTTCGGATAAACGTTGAAAAATTCATTTGAAAAGTGCTGCGAAATGCTGACCATAACAAATGCCACACACACCTATATCGTTTCCAATACTTTGTGTGCGGCATTAGTTGCTCTACGCGAAACAATTGATAGTGAAGTTCAAGATATGCTACGCATGGGAATTATCGAACGTTCGGACTCGCCGTACACTTCACCGATAGTCCTAGTTAAAAAGCGAGACGGAACAAATCGATTCTGCGTAGATTTCAGAAAACTCAATAAAATCACAGTTTTTGACGCCGAACCTATTCCTAGCCAAGAACAAATATTTGCGCGCTTAGCCAGCGATCAATATTTCACCAAACTTGACCTCAGTAAAGGCTATTGGCAAATACCTGTACACCCGGCTGCTAGAGAGAAAACTGCGTTCGTTTCACCAAGTGGACTATATCAGTTTAGGATGATGCCCTTTGGGCTTGTGAACGCGCCGGCTACATTCAGTAGAATGATGAGATTGTTGTTAGCAGATCTAACTAATGTTGATAATTACATAGATGACATTCTCGTACACACCCCAACATGGGAGTTGCATATGAAAGTATTGTCCGACCTTCTGCGCAAACTAAGAGAATCAAATTTGACAGCTAAGCCAAGTAAATGCGTGATTGGGATGCAGAAAGTTGCATTTTTGGGACATATTGTAGGCCAAGCACAGTTGGCACCTCAACCCGACAAAATGCTGAAGATCCAAAATGCTCCAGTGCCCAAGACTAAGAAGCAACTCCGGTCCTTTTTAGGCCTTTCGGGGTACTATCGGAAATTCATCCCGAATTATGCGTCACTAGCCGCGCCGCTCACGTCAAAAACGCGATCGAAAGAACCCAATCGCATTGTGTTTAATGAAAGCGAGCAAAGAGCGTTTGACACGTTGAAATGTACTCTAGACAAGGAACCTATTTTACGTCTTCCCAACTGTAAAAAGCCGTTCATTCTGCGTTCGGACGCATGTGACACGGGAGTAGGAGCGGTACTCCTGCAAGAATATAATGACGAAGTCTTTCCGGTAGCCTACGCAAGCAGAAAATTGTTAGAACGCGAAAAGGCGTATTCCATAATGGAAAAAGAATGTTTAGCACTAGTATGGAGCGTAAACAAATTTCAATGTTACTTGTACGGTAAGCCGTTCGTGTTAGAAACGGATCACCATCCACTTCAGTATATGCAGAAAACGAAAGTAGCTAACCCAAGAATTATGCGCTGGGCGCTAGCACTGCAGCCGTACCGAATTAGAATCGAAGCCATTAAAGGAACCGATAATGTAGGTGCGGATTACCTAAGCCGAAAGTAGAATTCAAGTTGAAGGCAATTGGCTAAATTCAAGTAGAATAAGTGCCAAATGAGTAGAAAAGAAAATGACAAGCATTTTCTCCTCAGATGGGAGTGAAATGTCAAAGTATTTCCATTTTTTAGTGCATTCTTTAAATTGTTTTAGTTATTGTGGCCCGCTTGTAGAAAGAATTAGCGCTCTAAATTCCTTAGTTCTTTCAGTTCACGGAAAGTTGATTAAGCAGCCCAGTGCGTCTTTGTTGTTTTGATTGACGTGCGTGTATAGTGAAGGTTCATTTATTGTTCTGGGGTCGAGGTTGCAGTATTTCCTTATTTGGTCATGATATTTAGTGTTGGCTATTGTTAGTTGGAATGTAGGTGTGGCAATTGAGGGAATGTTCTGTACATAGGGCACGATTGACTGAAAGTGAATTTCAGTATCGAACATGATTTCGACCGAGCAGGGTCGCAACTGAGTGGGGAGAGTGAGGGAGAGAAAGTGGGTCAACACCCTTAACCACCCGGCGAGTGAGTCGAGCCCTCGCAGGTTTCGGGACTGAGACTCCACCGTTTACAGAGGTATTTCCGTGAGACAGAAAAGTCCACGGTGCGTTAAGTAACCCCACAAGTGACCGATTTCCACCGGCGCCCACAGCCTGGAATCCAAGCCCTCCAAAGAGGCGAAATATCGTAAGTTAGATTTTCACTACTTAATGTGGATAATTGTATTCTTGAAGTTTAAAGCAAAATAATTTTCAAAGTGTGTTTTAGTTGATGCATTACGTTTAAAATAGTGTGCTTATTGGCAAGATATTTGGACGTTTCTTGGTTAATTATTTTACTATAGATGACCGTCTAACTCCAGTCGACGATCAATGGGATTGTCTTAGTGAGCCGAGTCCTCCACTGGCTGACTATACGGAAGCTGAAGTTCAAGCGAGGGACAAACTGAGCTAGAGTGACCCAAAGAGTTGGCTGAAGCTAAGGAGTTGCCATGCGTAGATTGAGTCGCTAAAGCGAGGAACAAACCGAGCCAGAGTGACCCAAAGAGCTGCATGTTAGCCAGAAACACGGGTTTAAACCAATCATTTATTTTTGTTGCATTAACGGAATTAGTCAGTCCAATATAATTTAAGTAGTGGGAGGTCGCCACGTCAGCGACTCTCTCTAGTATAGAATTGCGACGTAATTTAATTAACTTTGCATTATCTTTGTTTGCTGAATTATAATTAAGAATCTGGAAGAAGAATATATCCAATAATAATTTGCATTTGGTTAATTATAAACTAAACCAAGGCTGAAAGAATTGTGTTAAATTTCGCAAACTTTAATTTGTAATATTGTCTTGTACATTTCTGTACATATTATTTCCCCTTGTAAATTAAAGAACTTTGTTAAGTTCTTGTTAATTTCTAAAGAAGTGTGTACAGTTTGTCTATTTTTTTGTTTGTTCATAAGATACGTATTGTCAAAACTGCTCTTATTGAAGATCAGTGTGACACATTGAACGCTAGAGGGCGTTCCACAACAAATCGATTGCACGGTTACTCGGTTAACCAAATGATAATCCTGTTAAACGTTTAAATGTTTACGTTTAAATGCCGAGGCTTTGTAAGCCTGCCTGTGACGGTCACACGGTTAACCATCCGATCAACCGGTTGAATATCTACATTATTACGGTTCGGATAAATGTTGAAAAATCATCCTCAAAAAGTGTCGCGAAATTTTGACCATAATAAATGTGAACGGTTACACATGTAACTGACCGTTTCAGAAATGATTACGAGTTTACTAAAAAATAACTGTAAATGCATGTAAACAAAATGATGTTGTATTTAAATCGTAATTGTAACAATTTTTCTACCCTGAAATGCCAATCGAGTATGTTATATTTGTTTAGGCCAAAACAGTAAATTCATATGGGATACGATTGTATTGTAATTTTGTCTCTTCCACAACCCGAAATCCAACACTGACCGTTTAGCCATGGAAAAACTAATTTCTCTTTACCACTCCTTTCCTCAATCAGCTTTTTATTGCCTTATTGCAAGCGCCATCAAGTTTTGTAACTGATACATCGCGGTTTCCTGAAGTAATGCCTTTGCACAAGAAATGTTAAACATATCGTTTTCCCAGCGAACAGGACCTTAGCGCATACAAGTTTGCCACCCCAAAACATGGACAAGAAGAACACGGCGCTCATATTTTTTACGTCCACGCTGAAATCTGAATAACTATCTGACTACACGACGACGACGCTGCGCTGATAGCAAGACAAATTCTTTTTGATTCTTGTGAATGAACGTAGACTTGTGTCAGTCGGCGACAGGAATGATGACTCTATGTATATTCTACATAAACGTCTACAACACGGGTCATAAATGGGTTCAGGGCTTGAACGAATCTAGGAAACCCTAGAAAGATTGAGGGCGCTATACGAGTTTAACGGTGCGTTTTTTTTAACTTTAAAAAAAAGGGAAAAAATTTACTCTGTCGTTAATAAACACATATCAAATTCAAGTCAGAGTACCCATGGCGTTCAATTTGCCTGAGAATTTTGGTTTTTTTTTCTACTGACAATGTTTTAATAAGTTTTGATGCTTTTAAACTGATTGTCTATAAAACCTTTCTTGTTTTAAGAAACATTTGTGTAATCTAGGACGTTAAATTTGAGCTTAGTTGAAATATTATGTCTCTAGAAGTCGGATTTGTTTTCACGATCTCAATGTGTTTTGAACACGGGCTAAAACGCGCAATAAATGACGTAATTGTGACGTCGTTCCACATTTTGTGCCGGAAAGCACATCTACAGTATCCCAGAAGTCTAAAACTGAAAAACGTTTGACGATCGGTCGTCTACTTTTTGAGATAGAGTGGTCTAAAGTCTGGCTAATTAAATATTCCCCTCGCTGTAAAGGGGCTAATTAATTAAGAATTTAAAAAAAATTTATATTTAGAGTTAAGTTTATGTTCTAAGCTTCAATTTGATATATGATTTAACTCTTTCGTATTTGCGCTCTAGGATATTAGGCTTAAACAAAAAACGTGTGCAATTGCTATGGGATTTAGGTCAGAAACAAAGAATAAGAATAATAATAATAACTAGAGCTTAAGTGTTTGTCAACAAACACAGAGCTGTTCCTGTAATTTTCAAAGAGTTTAAAACTGAAAAGAAATTGAAAATGGGGTGTGTATAGTTCTTGAGATATGGTCCCACTTCCGGTTGACCCGGAAGTAAAGGTCAACATGGGGTCACGGTTACCCAAGGTTGATATACAATGGCCAAGGAGTCTATAACTGAAAAAAGATTGGAAATAGGTTGTGTAATTCTTGAGATATGGTCCCACTTCCGGTTGACCCGGAAGTAAAGGTCAACATGGGGTCACGGTCACCTAAGGCTAATCTCCAATGCCCAAGGATTATATAGCTGAAACAAGTTTGAAAATCGGTTGTGTAGTTCTTGAGATATGGTCCCACTTCCGGTTGACTCATAGGTAAAGGTCAACATATGGGGTCACGGTATTCTAAGGCTAATATCCAATGCCAAGGATTATATAACTGAAACAAGTTTTAAAATCGGTTGTATAGTTCTTGAGATATGGTCCCACTTCCGGTTGACCCATAGGTAAAGGTCAACATGGGGTCACGGTTAACCAAGGCTAATCTCCAATGCCCAAGGAGTCTATAACTAAAAAAAGTTTGAAAATCGGTTGTGTAGTTCTTGAGATAGGTCCCACTTCCGGTTGACCCGGAAGTAAAGGTCACCATGGGGTCACGTTTACCTAAGGCTAATCTCCAATGCCCAAGGATTATATAGCTGAAACAAGTTTGAAAATCGGTTGTGTAGTTCTTTGGTCCCACTTCCGGTTGACTCATAGGTAAAGGTCAACATATGGGGTCACGGTATTCCAAGGATATTCTCCAATGCCCAAGGAGTCTATAACTGAAAAAAGTTTGAAAATCGGTTGTGTAGTTCTACAGATATGGTCCCACTTCCGGTTGACCCGGAAGTAAAGGTCAACATGGGTTCACAGTTACTCAAGGCTTTTCTACATACATGTACAGTGATCTCAAGATTGGCTAATTAAATATTCACCTTGCTGTAAATGGGCAAATTAATTCAGAATTTAAAAATAAAATTCAATTGAGAGTTAAGTTCATGTACTAAGATTCAATTTGATATAGGATCTAACTCTTTCATATTTGTAAGCTTTAGGATATTAGGTCACATGCACAGTTGTGTAAACAGGTTTTTTTACTTGAAATTTTGTTTATGAAACTGCTGTTACACAGGTCACCAACTGTTTCAGAAACGGTATGACCAAAAATAACCGTGAATGCTCAGGCTCTTACACATAAGCCTGTGACGGTTACACGGTTAAGTGACAGATCTTACGGTTAAACATTCACATTTATTTGTACGGTTCGGATAAACTTTGAAAAAAATCACTTAAAAAGTGCTGCGTAATGCTGACCATAATAATTGCCACACACACACATATCATTCCCAATTTACAGACTCGTATTCCTTGTTATTTCAATACATCTGTGCGTGTAGCAATATTTGTGCGAAACATTGCCCGCTAGGGGGCGTTCCACAACAATTCGATTGCGCATGCTCGTCTTTGCAGGGTGAATGCGCAAAGTCAAATTTCTGCAGTGAAGAATGAAGATACAATGTTTTTGATCACATGCCGGTTGTGTAAACAGTTTTTTTTACTTGAAATGTTGTTCATGAAACTGCTGTTACACGGGTCACCAACTGTTTCAGAAACGGTTACACATTTACAAAAAAATTACTGTGAATGCGCAGGCTTATACGTAAGCCTGTGACGGTTATACAGTTAAGTGACAGATCTTACGGTTAAACGTTCACATTTGTACGGTTCAGATAAACGTTGAAAAATTCACTTGAAAAGTGCTGCGAAATGCTGACCATAATAATTGCCACACACACCCATATCGTTTCCATTTTACAGGCTTAAGTCTTTGTTATTTCATTACTTTGTGTGCGGCATTAGTTGCAAGAAAAATTGAACACTAGAAGGCGATCCACAACAAATCGATTGCACGGTTACCCGGTTAACCAAACGATAATCTTGTTACTCGTTCAAATGTTAACGATTGGGATCAGCGTAAACAAATTCACTTGAAAAGTGCTGCGAAAATTGTGACCATTACGTGTCAGAAAACAGTTACACGTTTTAAAAAAAATGTGAGTGTGCGTGCTTATACGTAAGCCTGTGACAGTTACACGGTTAAGTGACAGATCATCCGGTTAATCGTTTATATTTGTACGGTTCGGATAAACGTTGAAAAGTGTTTTGTTAGTATAATATAGTCCCTAGGAAAAAAACACCGCTTTGAATAGTAACAATTCTATGCCGGCACATCATTTCACTAGGGCCCAAATTTATGGCCAGCTTAATGCTGAATTCTGCGCTTAGGGGTCACCATTCTCTGCTTAACGAGCAAGCAGCACAGAATTTCTGCGCTAGCTGTGTAAGCGTAGAATGCCTAGTAACGTTGACTACGCAAGCACACAAAATGCCATGCTAACCCGTGTAATACGCTTGACATAAGCACAGAATAACCTGCTTCGTCAGTAAGCGCCGATCCTAAGCTTACGGTAAGCAGAGCCATAAAATTGGGCCCTGCAGTGATGTATTTAGATTGATGTAAAAAAAAAATTAATGTAAATGTTGGTCGTTTCAGAAACTGTTTGCAGTTTTCTATATTAAAAACACTATTGTGTCTTTGTAACGATTAGTATGTTCTTGCTGGGCTAAAGTAATATATATGGGGTAAGGGTTTATTGTTAATTTTTGTTCTTCACCCCCAAATCTAGCACTGACCGTTTAGCAAGGTAATTTCTCTTTTTTGTACACCTTTCCTCAATCAGCTCTTTTTATTGTTTATTGCAACCGCCATCAAGTTTTGTAACTGATTCATCGCGGTTTCCTGAAGTAATTCCTTTGCACAAGAAACTTTAAACATATCGTTTTCCGGCGAACGGGACCCAAGCGCATACAAGTTTGCCAGGCCCAAAGCATTGCCAAGAATACGGCGCTCATATTCTTTACGTCCACGGTGAAATCTGAATAACTATCTGACTACACGACGACGACGCTGCGCTGATAGCAAGACAAATTCTTTTCGATTCTTGGGAATGAACGTAGACTTGTGTCAGTCGGCGACAGGAATGATGACTCTATGTATATTCTACATAAACGTCTACAACACGGGTCATAAATGGGTTTAGGGCTTGAACGAATCTAGGAAACCCTAGAAAGATTGAGGGCGCTATACGAGTTTAACGGTGCGTATTTTTTTACTTAAAATAAAACGGAAAAAATTTACTCTGTCGTTAATAAACACATATCAAATTCAAGTCAGAGTACCCATGGCGTTCAATTTGCCTGAGAATTTGGGTTTTTTTCTCTACTGACATTGTTTTAATAAGTTTTGATGCTTTTAAACTGATCGTCTATAAAACCTTTCTTGTTTTAAGTAACATTTGTGAATCCAGGACGTTAAATTTGAACTTAATTGAAAATAACTGTGTTTCTAGAAGTCAAATTTGTTTTCACTATCTCCATGTGTTTTGTACACGGCCGAAAATGCGCAATAAATGACGTCATTGTGACGTCGTTCCACATTTTAGACCGAAAAGCACATATACAGTACCCAAGAAGTCTAAAACTGAAAAAAGTTTGACGATCGGTCGTCTACTTTTTGAGATAGAGTGGTCTAAAGTCTGGCTAATTAAATATTCACCTCGCTGTAAAGTGGCTAATTAATTAAGAATTTTAACATTTTTTACATTTAGAGTTAAGTTTATGTTCTAAGCTTCAATTTGATATATGATTTAACTCTTTCGTATTTGCGCTCTAGGATATTGGGCTTAAACAAAAAACGTGTGCAATTGCTATGGGATTTAGGTCAGAAACAAAGAATAATAATAATAATAATAATAATAATAATAATAATAATAAAAATAATAATAATCTCGACGAAAACAATAGCTGTTCCGACTGCGTCAGGAACAGCTAATAACTAGACATTAGGTGTTTGTGGACAAACACAGAGCTGTTCCGGTTTTTCTGATTCATAAAATGTTTTAACAATAAACAGGAAATCACAAACATCACGACATTATGACATGTGGTTCAGGAGATATGATTATCTCAAATTTTGAGCTTCCTGTTAAGACCGGAAGTAAAGGTCAACATGGGGTCCAAGGCTAATCTGCAATGCCCAAGGAGTCTCTAACTGAAAAAAGTTTGAAAATCGGTTGTGTAGTTCTTGAGATATGGTCCCACTTTCGGTTGACCCTTTGGTAAAGGTCAACGTGGGGTCACGGTTACCCAAGGCTAATCTGCAATGCCCAAGGAGTCTATAACTGAAAAAAGTTTGAAAATCGGTTGTGTAGATCTTGAGATATAGTGTAACTTCCGGTTGACCCGGAAGTAAAGGTCAACATGGGGTCACGGTTACCAAAAGCTAATCTCCAAGGCCCAAGGAGTCTATAACTGAAAAAAATTTGAAAATCGGTTGTGTAGATCTTGAGATATGGTCCCACTTCCGGTTGACCCATAGGTAAAGGTCAACATGGGGTCAACATGGGGTCACGGTTTTCCAAGGCTAATCTGCAAGGAGTATAGAACCGAAAACAGTTTGAAAATCGGTTGTGTAGTTCTTCAGATATTACAGAGACAAGTTTGGCTAATTAAAACTTCACACTGCTATCAAGTGATTAACTAATTAAGAATGTTTGTCAATAACATCTAAGGATTACTTCTGGGCGAACTGAGATAAGTCCCATTCTTGACAGGCTTTCACAATAAGCGATCCGTATTCCAGAGTAACCAAACAAAAGTAGGTGACTGGACCTATAATCAAAAAAGCACAGCGTTGTAGCCACGGTTGTGTTTTGAATAACCTAAACGTCACCAAAACGTTTGTGTTTTGTACACTAAAAGAAAAAACGCCTACGACTGACGTCATGATGACGTGACGGAGAATGTTAGGCTAAAAGGCACATCACATTACAACACAAGTCCTTAACTGAAAAAAGTTTGACGATCGGGGGTATACTTTTTGAGATATGGTGCTAACAAGGTTGGCTAATTAAATATTCACCTCGCTGTTAAGTGGCTAATTAATTAAGAATTTTTACATTTATTACATTTAGAGTTAAGTTTATTTACTAAGCTTCAATTTTATATAATTATCTCACTCTTTCGTATTACGCTCTAGGATATTAGCTGTATACAAAAAACGTGTGCAAATGCTATGGGATTTAGGCGGAAACAAAGAATAAGAAAATCTCGACGAAAACAATAGCTGTTCCGACAGCTAGGTCGGAACAGCTAACAAGAAACGTATATCTGTTTTTTGGATGGGTAAATAATTGTTCACATTGTTTTTGCTTGAAAACTTAATAAATTGTTTTCAAGCAAAAACAAACTGAACTCTGCGGTTGCATTTTATTGACAACAGTTCATACGGTTTATGCTTTTCTGTGGATGTTTTGTGCATTCTGAAGTTCAAACTTGGTATATTTTAATATGCGGCACTTGAAAAGGGAAATTTAGTTTAGAACCCGGAAGCCATGAACTCGTGATACTATTCCAAGTTGAAGGAATTATTTTCCCCTGGAATTATGATAATGTTTAAATAAAATCAACCCTAAATATTTTGGCTAATGTATTTGTAATGCTGGGTGGATGATTGAAATAAGTTTTGCTCAATGTTTGCTCCATTCGCCTACCCTTGTTGAGTATAAAAGCTAGCTTTAATTTTTGATTTTTAATTGAGCCATGGTCGCAAACTTTCTTGGGCACAGCTTCAAGGTTGGCTCTTTTCTCGTCTTTACGTCTATTAAGTTGGGGGTGCGTACGTGACTTCTACCGGCAGAAAAATTTATTAAACATTTAGGCAACAAACTCTTTATGTCTTTGTTGCAATACAGCAAATATCCACACTCCACGGTGGAGGATACTGAATTGAATGGGAGACCGGTTGCTTTCAAAGCTAACCGACCGTCTTCCTGGACTTCAAGGTTTCGTTAATTAAAATATAGACGCATGCACTGACGTCAGTCTCGCCGTCATGTTAAAGGTAAACTTATGACAGAATGGAAACGGAATTGACAAAATAAATGAAAACCTCCTTATGGGTTGCTCTAATCCTGTTACGTCACGTGTTTGAGTTGTTTGTGTGTGTGCAAAAACATTCTGCTTTCAAAAACACAGTCGTGGTTTGTAGATTCGAAGTGAGTTTTAATTCACTTTAAAATGACTTTACAATTATAGTTGTAGCAACAAGTAGGTCAGGGCTTCTACCGGCAGAAAAAATTGAGCAATAATAATAAAGATGGTGTACGTGGCTTGTTGCTTTTGTAGCTAAACACCAATATCCACAGTGGAGGCTACTGAATTGAATGGGAGACCGGTTGCTTTCAAAGCTAAAACCGACAGTCTTCCTGGACTTCAAGGTTTCGTTAATCAAAATATAGACGCTATGCACTGGCGTCAATCTTGCCGCCATCTTAGAGATAAACCGATGATAAAATATTTGAAACAGAATTGGCAAATTAAATGGGCCACCTCCTTATGACCTCAATGTGATGGCGCCCTTCTCCTGTGACGTCACGCGTATAATGTTTTTAGTATAAACAAAAACTTACAAAAATACGATCGTGGTTTGTATTTTCGAAGTGAGTTTAAATAGATTTTAATATGACTTTGTAATTACAGTTGTAGCAACAGGCCTGGATGTATTTATTTGGACTGATCCGGCTGAATGACAACTCATTGTTCGGTCATGATCGTCTTTTTATTGTGGTGTTGTTGCTCTAGTTGGTATTTTAAAACTGTTTTTATTATGGAGCTGCCCAAATTTGTAATTGCCTTATCAAGGATTAAAAGTTTTTTGAATTGAATTGAATTTGAATTGTCTTTGGGAGTTGAGCAGTCGCTTGACAGCTATATGGAGGCTTAAGGCCTTATGTTGTACATCAAACTATGCCACCTGTATCAATAATGTCGGAAGATCCATTTTATTGGTTTTTGAAAAAGTAATTTCATTTCCATGGTTTAATTTTTAACAACAGTCACACCATACGACTAAGTGCGAAACATTCATGAAAAATAATTGATGCAGTTTTAATAATGATAGCAACTAATTTGGATGATGTTCTTGTTGTTTTTTCATTGTTTTGCGGTTCGTTCAGATCAGGCGTTATTAGATTTCGGCAACTACAATAACCACGTTGGTGATCTGAAAACCATTACCGTGCTTATGTAACATTTTCTTGATTGTAATGATATTAGAAACATAAATGCCACTTAGCCAAAATATAGAGTAAATTGAATTTTGTACGCTGACTGCCTGAGAATAATTCCAGTTTTTTTGAGAATGATGTTTCATTACTATAGGTAACTACCACACTTGGCCGAACAGGCGGTGGTTATCATTGTTGGCATAGAGAGCTGGAGTTTATTTATTGAGCCATGGATGTGGAAATGTCACCGATTGAAATTTCATAAGAATTTAATAAACCTGATTGACATGACGTCATTTGAGCAGGTCAAAAGAAGGTTGCCCATTGGACCAGCTTGTGCGCCGGTTAGTGACGTCAATGCAAGTTAGGAGAATATATCTTGCAATAAATCAAACACAGTTCATTGTCAAGTGTTTGAAAAAAATGTTTGACAAACAAAAACAATAACTTTAACGAAAAAGAGTGACAAATAACTTTATTTTGTCCATATGGGTCATTTAAAAAAAAAAGAGTTTAGCAAAGTACAAACAAACACTTCCTCAAACATAAATTGTCAAAAACATTAGCCCATATGCAACCCAATGCGCATGATTGGTGCGTAAAGGATTCTCTGGTTGAATTCCGAGTCCAAGCAAAACCGGCAACCACTATCCAAAGTGATTTTGAAGCATTGCGGTATGCAATAAAACCTGGAATAGTTACATGATTATTAACACCAACATGTTGTCCATCTGGGCAGCTAATTATTGCGAAAGTACGGTACAGCTAACAAACCTGTTCGATAAGTAAATGAAATTTAATGCATTCAGAAAGTGACTGATCGCTATTTTCAGGCTTTTTTAGCTGTACAGAGTGGCGCTGGTGGTGGTGGTTGATGGGGGGGGGGGGGGGGGGGGTGCAGGGAGGTGAAAATGCAGACTGAATTATGCGCTAAAGAAAAAGAAGAAAAGCTTACAGTATAGTATAATTAGCTCACTTCTGAATGTTGATGATATTCAATCAAAACGTTATTATATTTAAACTTTTGACTGGCACAAAAAATCTCTTTGTTTTGTACAGACCCGTGTGTAATGTTCGAAGACGTCACGTTTCAAATTTCCCTACGAAAGAGTATCAGATAAAATGCCATACACTGTTTCAACATGGGGTTAGAGACTTGTTTTTTTTACCGACTTTCATGAGGAATCTTTTTATTGAAAAACGAGTCCAACACAAACTAAACATTAAGTGTTTGTCGACAAACACAAAGCTGTTCCGTGTTTTTTTGTTTCGATTAAGTGCTTCAAAGCTTTAAAGTTGGTCTGATTTCAAGATAGAAGACTCTTGACCTTTGACAGGCCCTTTTTCACTTAAAGGTATTATACAGGATTGGCAGAGCTGACAAAATAATCACAGACAGTGTTCATGTTTTGTGTAATCAACCACATACATGAAATAACAAACCTGTGAAAATTTGAGCTCAATTGGTCATCGAGGTCACGAGAAAATAGTGAAAAGAGACCTTATGTGTTTTCTGTTTTTCAAACATCGATTTTATTATCGCGCGCGATAAAACCTATTGTTTTACTCATTTCTCAGAAACGATAGCATTTTAGGCAGAAATATTTTAAGGAACCCTTTTTACCATTACTTACTTTAAATCATGTAAGTTATGTGTGAATCTGTGAACATCTGTGTTTTTCGATCTTACCAATAGTGTACAGGGCCTTTAAGTGTGCCTAAAAACCTAAACCTGGTCTTCATTCTGATACTTTATTTTATTTTATGCAAGTTCGCCCCAAACAAGGCTAAAAGCCACTCTTGGTAAGGGGCTATAAGAGGAAAATTATAAAACATCAAAAGAACTCAGGAGAGCTGGAGGTAGGAATTGATATTCCTCTTGAAACTGTCTAGATTGTAGGATGGAGGGAAACATGCACCAGGCAAGGAGTTCCAAAGAGATGCAGTACGTGGAATAAAGCTGTTGGAATGGCTCTTTGTTCTACATCTCAGCAAATTAAGAGTGTATGGGTGAGAAGAAGCAGAAAGTCTGGTTTCACGCTCAAACACTCTGACAGGAGGAACTAGGTCGGACACACTGGTGGCACATTTACCATGAAAATATCTGTAGAAAAGACACAGGCTGGCTACAGACCTACGGTGGGAAAGAGGTTGTAACGTTGATCCCAACACTTCACCAACAAGATTAACAATACGCTTCTACTGCACCCTATCTAGTAAAGATAAATAACAGGCAGAAGCTCCGGCCCAGATGTGACAACAGTACTCCAATAGGGGACGTATAGTTGTCTTATACAGGTAGAGAGTAGCATCAGGAGGTAAGAACTTCCGAGCTCGGTAAAGACAGCCAACTCGCATGGAAGCACTCTTTGCAATGCCTGAGATATACCTTTCCCAACTGGCGTTGGTGGAGATGTCAAGTCCAAGAAGGCGAAAATCTGCTACCTCAGGCAAAGTCAATGGACCCATATGAATAGATGGAAATGTAACATCTCTTGAGCGAGACAGAGACAGAAGTTTAGTTTTCTTTGCATTGAAGGTTACTAGCCAATCATTCCCCCACTTTAGCACATTCTCTAAGTCAGTGTTTAGTGAGACACCAACCTCACAGCGAGAAGTGTTGGAAGAGTTAGGGGAAACACAGAAGAGAGTTGAATCATCAGCATACATGGCGAGCTGAGACAAAACTTCATCGGGCAGATCATTAATGTAAACAAGAAAGAGAGTGGGACCAAGTACTGAGCCTTGCGGAACACCGGAATTGATAAAACAGGTAGGAGAAGATTGACCCTCAAGGGCAACCTTCAACTTGCGATTGGAAAGGAAAGCAGAGATTATAGATAGCATTCTTCCTGACACACCATATGACTGAAGCTTGTGGAGCAGGCCAGTATGCCATACTTTGTCGAAGGCCTTGGAGATGTCCAATGCTACAACACGAGCCTCACTCCTGCGATCTAAAGCCCTACTAAAATGATCGGTAATTTACTGAATCGAAAGGAGCTTTTAAACGAGAAATAAAGGTCAACATGGGGTCATGGTAACTCTTGTCTAACATTTAATGCTGAAAGGGTTTATGCTGAAAAGAAATTGAAAATCGGGTGTGTAGTTCTTGAGATATGGCCCCACTTCCGGTTGACCCAGAAGTAAAGGTCAACATTGGGTGACGGTAACCCAAGGCTGATCTTCAATGCCCAAGGATTATATAACTGAAAAAGTTTGACAATTGGCTGTGTAGTTCTTGAGATATGGTCCCACTTCCGGTTGACCCGGAAGTAAACGTCAACTCGGGGTCACGGTTAACCAAGGTTATTTAAAAAGTTCACTTACTCTGAATTCATTAGCTTATTCTGAATCACTTCGCTCATTCGTAAACATTGCGCTTGTTGATGTAAATTGTGAAACACCTAACACTACATCATTCAATGATTCACCACAAGACGCACGAATGATAGTGTTCATTCATAACATGTGAATGAATCGGGACGCTTGTTCAGAATCACTTCGCTGATTTGGAATCAATTTGCTTATTCGAAATCAATTCGCTTATTCAGAATCAATACGCTCATTCGGACTAATTCACTTATTCAAAATTAATTTGCATATTCTGAATTTGGTGATTCGTAACCATTTCGCTTATTCGTAACGATTTCGCTCATTCGTAACCATTACGCTTGTTGATGTAGATTGTAAAGTTAAATACACTTAACACTACATCATTCAATGATTCACCACAAGACATAGTACCATTTCGATGTTCATTTATAAAATGTGAAAGAATCAATTCGCTTATTCAGAATCACATCGCTGATTTGGAATCAGTTTGCTTTACTCTGAATTAATTCGCTTATTCGGAATTAATTCGCTTATTCTGAATTAATTCGCTTATTCTGAATCATTTTGCTGATTCGTAACCATTTCGCTTATTCGTTACGGTTTCGCTAATTCGTAACCATTACGCTTGTTGATGTAGATTGTAAAGTTAAATACACTTAACATTACATCATTCAATGATTCACCACAAGACACATGAATGATAGTACCATATCGATATTCATTTCTAAAATGTGAATGAATCAATTTGCTCATTCGTAATCAATTCGCTTATTCGAAATTAATTCGTTTATTCTGAATTTGGTGATTCGTAACCATTTCGCTTATTCGTAACGATTTCGCTCATTCGTAACCATTACGCTTGTTGATGTAGATTGTAAAGTTAAATACACTTAACACTACATCATTCAATGATTCACCACAAGACATAGTACCATTTCGATGTTCATTTATAAAATGTGAATGAATCAATTCGCTTATTCAGAATCACTTCGCTGATTTGGAATCAGTTCGCTCACTCTGAATTAATTCGCTTATTCGGAATTAATTCGCTTTTTCTGAATCATTTTGCTGATTCGTAACCATTTTGCTTATTTGTTATGGTTTTGCTCATTCGTAACCACGCTTGTTGATGTGATTGTAAAGTTAATTACACTTAGCACTACATCATTCAGTGATTCACCACAAGACACATGAATGATAGCACCGTTTCGATGTTCATTTATAAAATGTGAATGAATCACTTCGCTGATTTGGAATCAATTTGCTTATTCGGAATCAATTCGCTTAATCGAAATTAATTCGCTTATTCTGAATTTGCTGATTCGTAACGATTTCGCTCATTCGTAACCATTACGCTTGTTGATGTAGATTGTAAAGTTAAATACACTTTATTTATAAAATGTGAATGAATTAATATTCGCCTATTCAGAATCACTTCACTGATTTGGAATCAATTTACTTATTCGGAATCAATTTGCTTATTCAGAATCAATACGCTTATTCAGAATTAATTTCCTTTTCTGAATCATTTTGCTCATTCGTAACCATTACACTTGTTGATAAAGATTGTGAAGTTTCTGAATTAAACTTAACACTACATCATCATGATTCACCACAAGACATAGGCCTACATTGATAGTACCACCATTTCGATGTTCATTTATAAAATGTGTATGCCGTGTAAACTTCCAAATCTCGGGCAGGTGTATTCGTCCGTGCACGGTCCACTTTTACGTAGACGGAGTATTATGATGCCTAGATCGAAGCCAAATAATAAGTAAAGAAACAGGTGTTTATGTTTCACACAGGTTTGTCCTCTCTGATAAGTTTCAGAAAGAAATTGCTGTCACTTTGTGGTGATTGACAACACACGTAAAGCGAAAAACTGCAAAAATAGCGCTACTCCACTCGAAAAAGTTTTTGTCGCCTGTCTGCCTAACCCGGTGCTCACCTCCATGGTACTACCTATGCTGAGGCAGATGAAGCACACACATTGCACTTGATTAAAATGATTCTGAGTAAGCATATTAAATCAGAATAAGCAGTGATTGCTAGTAAACAAAATAATTCTGACTTCGTAAGCAAGATGATTTTGTGCGTACACAAATCGTTTTGTGAAATCGTTCTATTTCAGGCTATATATATTATAATCATCGCGGTAGAAATAGGCCATGCTATAAATTATAATCAACTCTTGCAAGTGCTCTTTAGTGTTTAGCCCTAACCATGACTACACCACAAAATAATTCTCGTTTTATTTTCCGGGAAAATAAAATTCTCAGGAGCCAAAAATAGGAAAAAGAATATGTGGTACTGTTCGTTTTAATGTAGGTACAAGTTTCTCATTGTTAAAAAAATGTAAAATGTTTGCTTTTATTATATTGAAATCGTCGAGATCCCGAAGGGCCTCGAACCTGCGATCATTGACTTGGTAATAAACGCGGTAAACCGCGGTGCCATCAGATCATCATAACATTAGCTCTGATTTGATACCTTATATTTAAACTGTATATATTGAATAGACTTGTTCAAAGTCCGCCATCGTTGCAGTCTCATGTCAACAGTACAAAGAATACGACAGCATCGGGCGCACACGGCCTCAGGACTTAGTACGAGTTTAGACTGTTCTTCATTACTTTGTTCACGGATACGAAACACGCTATAAATGATGTCACGATGACGTGACATATACAATTACGTCATTGTGCACAACTTCAATACCCAGAGAGTCAACATCTGAAGAAAATTTGAAAATTTGACGTTTAATTTTGGGAGATATGGTGGTAACAAGATTGCCTAATTAAATATTCATGTCATTATAACTCAGCTAATTGATTAAGAAATTAAACAGTATAACATTTAGTGATTAAGTTATGTACTAAGCTTCGATTCAATATAGGACTCAAGTCTGTCATTTATACTGTTTCTAAGATTACGAATAAACAAAAATCATGTGTTAAACCTATGGCGTTTTGGCGGAAAGAAAAAAAACGTATGTAAAACGTTTTGAAAATCTCGACGATTACAATAGCTGTTCCGACTGGAAAGTCGGAACAGCTAATAATAATAATAATAATAATAAAAATAATAATAATAATAATAAAAATAATAATAATCTCGACGAAAACAATAGCTGTTCCGACAGCTAGGTCGGAACAGCTAATTACTGAGAAACGGCGACTATCAGCTTAGAGTTCATTTTGGAGAATTGAAAAGCCATTAATAATTTCAAGTTTTTATTAGGGCCAATACAAGTTAGTAAGAAACACAGACAGTCATTTTGGAGAATTGAAAAGCCATTAATAATTTCAAGTTTCTATTATACAAATTAGTAAGAAACACCGACAGTCGATTTGGAGAATTGATCATCCATCAGTTATTATTTACTCAGTCTATACAGTATTAAAATTAATTACTCAGAAACAGCGGCTATCAGCTTAGAGTTCATTAATTGGAGAATTGAAAAGCCATTAATTATTTCAAGTTATATACAACTTACCGTAATTTCCGGAATATAAACCGCGGTTTATACGTTGATTTTGACTTTTTTTTTTACTCCTGCGGTTTATTCTCCGGGCGGCTTATACGCCGACGTATAAATATGGAAGGGAAAAAAAAAAACATTTTTATAAAGAAAGATCGTTTGTAAAATGTTCTAAATAAAAACAATGTTCTTAAACGATAAAAAATCCTGCAAAACATGCCTGTGTGGTGACAAAATCCTGTTGAAAATGCCTGTTGAAAATCCCGCCTCATTTGTATTCCGTGTTGCCTTTATAAAACGTTTATCAACCGCCCTATTGTTAGAGTTCAGTCACCCCTCAGAGATGAACAATCAGCGAAACTCGAGTTAGACTAGACTGGTCCCCTGTCTATTTATCCCAGCGATCTCCATATGCTGATATATCTCCGAACAGACGGTCTCATACAGACCAACATCAAACAAACGAAAACTGTGCGGTATTACTCACGCACGTACATGTATAAAAACGTTCCTCCGACCACGAGGTGCATGATTTCTCACAAAGGGAATTTCCCTTGCCTTTTCGTTCCCACAGCTACACGCCGCCATTCCTTCACCCCCTAACTATAAAGTTTACCACGTTAGGAGCATGCAAGCACATCTGCGGGATCGAGGTGATGAATACTATGGCAGTGCTGCGAGAAGCATACGTCATAGTTATTCACGCGATCTGCCAATCGGAAAGCTGTGAGAAGCACTACGTCATAATTATTCACGCGATCGGCCAATCCGAAAGCTGTGAGAAGCAATACGTCATAATTATTCGCGCGATCGGCCAATCGGAAAGCGGCCGGTCAGGAATCAGCCAATCAGCCTGTGCCAATTGCGCTCGTGGTGCTTCGGGTAACATGAAGAATAAAACCATGGCTAGAATGGAGAGCCTTACAGCCTTTATCAAATTTCCTTACATCAATAACCAATTCGCGGCACTTCAGTTTTAACACTATTTTTAAATCTGAAGTGGGTTCCCTCATCAACTCACGTCACAAATTAACCGCGATATCATCGAATATCGCGATATATTTTTGACGATGTATCGTGAATGAAAAAAAGCAATATCGCCAAAGCTTACCATACGCAGTTTTGCAAACTTCACTTCCGTGTTTTGAGGTTAGTTTTTTAAAACATTTTGGCCGCGGTTTATACGCCCGCGCGGTTTATACGCTGACACCTAAATATTTTTTCCATATTTTGGAGCATTGCGGTTTATACGCCGGGCGGTTTATATTCCGGAAATTACGGTACTAAGGAACATGGACAGTCTTATAAGAGCCATCTGTGAGGATTAAGTAGCCATTATTTTGTCCAAGATTGTACATACTAAGGAACGCCGACAGTCAATTAATAGGTCATCTTGGAGGATTGAGAAGCCGAGGCCAATATTTTGTCAAATAATTTTACAGATTACACGCCGACAGTCAATTAAGAGCCCATCTTGGAGGCTTGGTAAGCTAGCAACTTGTCCAATACTTGTTTGGAAGGAACGCCGACAATCAATTATAAGATTCCACCTTGAAGGATCTGAGAACCCAGTAATTTGTCCACGAATTGTACACTACATTTACTATATAAGAAACATCGACTGTCAATTTAGATCCCATCTTGGAAAATTGATAAGCTACTAATTTGTTCAAGTACGGTATTTTAGAACTGATGAAGGAAAACAGACTGTCACTTTGTAGGAGGATTGATAAGCCTGTAGTCATTATTTCCAGTATAATTACCGTATTTTCCTGCGGATAAGACGCTCGGCGGACAAGACGCAGGACCCTAAAATGACCCCCAAAAAATTCAAACATCAACAGAAAAGGCGCATCGCCGCATAAGACGCATGTTTAACAGCACACAGAAGAACACCAGGCGCCACCCGATGTCGGTACATTGACACAAAGACGTCATTTTGTTGCCTTTTGGAGCGTTCACACTATTCGAAGCATGAATGAAACCGTAACCACATGGGCGTGTAGAGCCATGCAGAAAAGACCAACGTAAATTGATACCGACCTTCGTTCAGCCAAGGTACACTCAATTTAGTGTAACTGCGCAGAGGGGAAATGACGTAGTGTTGACCTAATTTATTTTTTATTATTATTACTTTTAAAACTTTCTCCCCAAAGTACATTAAATTGTTACATTGTATAACCAGATCATGCCATTTGTTTACCTAGTGCACGCGAGTCTGGATTGGTCGGGTCCTTCGCCGACAGTATAGACAGTGTTGATGCTGGATGATTGGTGAGCCAGTTATTTTTCCAAGTATTGTACATTTTTACAAAGAAACATGGACTCTCAATTTAGAGTTCATCTTGGAGGCAGTGATTTCACCAAACATTGTACCAATTACTAAGGTACCCCGACTGTCAACTTAAGAGTTCATATATGAGGATTTGATAAGCTGTTTATTTTGTCCAACTATTTTAGAACTTATTAATGACCGCTGACTGTTGATTTTAGGGCTCATCTTAGTCATTTGACCACAAATTACTAAGGAAAACTGACTGTCAACTTAGAGTACATCTTGATGGATTGAGAAGCCAGTAATTAGTCAAAATATTTCACAAATTACTAAGAAAAACTGACTGTAAACTTTGAGCACATCTTGGAGGATTGAGAAGCCAGTATATCAAAATATTTCACAAATTACTAAGGAAAACTGACTGCCAACTTAGAGCACATCTTGGAGGATTGAGAAGCCAGTAATTAGTCAAAATATTTGACAAATTACTAAGGAAAACTGACTGCCAACTTAGAGCACATCTTGGAGGATTGAGAAGCCAGTAATTAATCAAAATATTTCACAAATTACTAAGGAAAACTGACTGTAAACTTTAAGCACATCTTGGAGGATTGAGAAGCCAGTATATCAAAATATTTCACAAATTACTAAGGAAAACTGACTGCCAACTTAGAGCACATCTTGGAGGATTGAGAAGCCAGTAATTAGTCAAAATATTTGACAAATTACCAAGGAAAACCGACTGCCAACTTAGAGCACATCTTGGAGGATTGAGAAGCCAGTAATTAATCAAAATATTTCACAAATTACTAAGGAAAACTGACTGTAAACTTAGAGCACATCTTGGAGGATTGAGAAGCCAGTAATTAGTCAAAATATTTCACAAATTACTAAGGAAAACTGACTGTAAACTTTAAGCACATCTTGGAGGATTGAGAAGCCAGTATATCAAAATATTTCACAAATTACTAAGGAAAACTGACTGCCAACTTAGAGCACATCTTGGAGGATTGAGAAGCCAGTAATTAGTCAAAATATTTGACAAATTACCAAGGAAAACCGACTGCCAACTTAGAGCACATCTTGGAGGATTGAGAAGCCAGTAATTAATCAAAATATTTGACAAATTACTAAGGAAAACTGACTGCCAACTTAGAGCACATCTTGGTGGATTGAGAAGCCAGTAATTAATCAAAATATTTCACAATTACTAAGGAAAACTGACTGTAAACTTTGAGCACATCTTGGAGGATTGAGAAGCCAGTATATCAAAATATTTCACAAATTACTAAGGAAAACCGACTGCCAACTTAGAGCACATCTTGGAGGATTGAGAAGCCAGTAATTAGTCAAAATATTTCACAAATTACTAAGGAAAACTGACTGTAAACTTTAAGCACATCTTGGAGGATTGAGAAGCCAGTATATCAAAATATTTCACAAATTACTAAGGAAAACTGACTGCCAACTTAGAGCACATCTTGGAGGATTGAGAAGCCAGTAATTAGTCAAAATATTTGACAAATTACCAAGGAAAACCGACTGCCAACTTAGAGCACATCTTGGAGGATTGAGAAGCCAGTAATTAATCAAAATATTTCACAAATTACTAAGGAAAACTGACTGTAAACTTTGAGCACATCTTGGAGGATTGAGAAGCCAGTATATCAAAATATTTCACAAATTACTAAGGAAAACCGACTGCCAACTTAGAGCACATCTTGGAGGATTGAGAAGCCAGTAATTAGTCAAAATATTTGACAAATTACTAAGGAAAACTGACTGCCAACTTAGAGCACATCTTGGAGGATTGAGAAGCCAGTAATTAATCAAAATATTTCACAAATTACTAAGGAAAACTGACTGTAAACTTTGAGCACATCTTGGAGGATTGAGAAGCCAGTATATCAAAATATTTCACAAATTACTAAGGAAAACTGACTGCCAACTTAGAGCACATCTTGGAGGATTGAGTAGCCAGTAATTAGTCAAAATATTTCACAAATTACTAAGAAAAACTGACTGCCAACTTAGAGCACATCCTTGGAGGATTGAGAAGCCAGTAATTAATCAAAATATTTCACAAATTACCAAGGAAAACCGACTGTCAACTAAGAGCTCATCTTGGAGTATTGAAAAGCACTGGATAAGCTAATTTGTCAAAGGTTTGCACAGGGGCTAAGGAACACCGACAGTCAATTCAGAGCCAATCTTGTAGTTTGACAAGCCAGTATTTGTCCAAGTTTGATCAGAAGGAACGCCGACAATTAAAATGATTAATCATATGATTCTAACTTGAGGAATCTAAAACCCAGTTATTTGTCCAAGACCTGTACAAATTAATTACTAAGGAACATTATACTGTTCGGTTGTCAAATTAGATCACATCTTGGAGGATTTAAAAGCCGTATTAATTTGTCAAACAAATATTAAAATTACCAAGGAACGCCGACAGTCTTATAAGAGCCTATCTTGGAAGATTGATTAGCAATTCTTTTTGTCCGAATACGTATTTTTTTATAGAACTGACGGACTGACTGTCTGTTTTTTAGAATTTATAAGCCTGCTGTTATTATTTCTAGTATAACAACGCTCAATTTAGCGTAACTGCGCAGGGGGGAAATGACGTAGTAGTTTGGCCTACTTTTTGGGGGTCGAACTCTCACCCCAAAAGTACATTGAATTGTTACATTGTATTACCAGATCGCGTAATTTCTTTTACCTAGTGCACGCGGCGAGTCTGTGATTGGCCGACAGTCAGTATGATAAGTCAGTTATTTGTACTTTTTGTCCAAGTATTGTACACAATTTGTAACTATCATTTTAATAGTTGAGGATGGAAAAGCCAGCTGGCAAAGAACGTATAAATTAACCGACTATCATTCTTGGAGGATTCAGCCTGCAGTTATTTTTCCACGTATGTATATTTCACACCAAACTTTAGTGCATCTGCGACGGTGGGAAATGAGTCAGTCTATGCCATGTGACCTGTTACATCATATGTTTACAAAGAAGCTGGACTTCCTACAGGCACAGTTTTTACACAGCTCAATGCAATCAAACTTTTGTTTTATGGAGATTGCACTGTCTATATGAAGAAACGGGGGTCATCTCAAAAGCTGTACAGCTGTTGCTTTTGTGAGTCTTGAATTCAAGTGAAAATTATGACACAAAATGTAAATTTTCCCATATAGCCTGTGTAGTATCCTGCCCGTCAGGAAACGCATTAGAATGTACAATGCCACTACTCTGTAGGCAAAAGAAAACCGTTTATTTTGAATACCCACCCCGAACCCCCTCCCCGGAAAAAATACTTTGTATATGGGCCTACCAGATCGTGGCATTTGTCAGATCGTGCGCGCGAGTCAGTGATTGGTCGGATTCATCAGCGTCCAGCAGGTGCGTGTATTGCTCTCTCTCATACACAAGCAAGTAGTCGGTTTTACAGACATGTGGATGTGTGTACCAGTGCGGGTGCAGTGATAATACAACCTAATTGATAAAAGATCCCTGTGGATCGAGACATCTTTTGTTCTTTCCTTTGTCCCCGTATTTAATATTTGTCCATAGACTTTGTACACAAAATTCCCCCATGGAGAGCTAGCTTTTCTTTCCCTTTGCTTCAACCCAATTTTGAATGCTTACTTTTGGGGCATGCTGGGTCGTACTATTTCACAGGGGTAATCCAGGTATATGTTGTTGCAACAAGTCTCCAGCTGTCGGCGATGCTGGTTTGCTGACCTTGAGGCAAATGTTGAGCAACCAAACTTCACAGTTTCGTACTCAACGAAGGAGTCTTAACAATGTCAATCCTTGGAAAAATAAAAACAATCAATGGGAAATCATTATGAAAGTTTTGGCAACTGAAAGTTGACTTCACCTGGATTGCATTTGAATAAGATTACTGTGTGTAGGAAATAGTGTTGTCAAACTACTTATTAAGACCATGCACAGGAATATTTTACAATAGTTTGTTTACATTACCAATCTTTTTCGTGGTAAGAGTATTGGGGGTGGGTGGGGGGGGTGGGGGGGGGTGGGTGGGTGGGGGGTGGGTGGGGGTGGGTGGGGTGGGTGGGGGCAGTGTTTGTACATATACAATACATTGGGTTGTATGAATAAAAAGTAGTACATTGGGTTGTATGAATAAAAAGTAGTAAATTCTGAAAAGTATTAGCAAGTAGAAGCATTCAGTACCAGCATCTTCTTAATTCAGTATGAATAAACGTTTTCTTTTACTGCAAAGTTCTCACTTAGTGCTTTGGAGTAAAAACTTCTGATATCGAGCTGTCTGCCATGGCTGAATGGCTCTTAACAAAAGTTTCCCTTTGTGTTGTAACACCCATTCAAGTCCACGCAGGCACACACAGCCACATTCCAAAGTAGCATTTGAATTGATAGAAACCTAGAAACCTAGAAGTCTGACAATCATCAGTTTGATGAAGGAGATTTGTCTGGATCTCCAGAATCAAAGCCAAACATTTTTGTTAAACTTCTGAAAAATCATTGTGTCTTATTGACTTTTATCCTGTGAGGAATACTCATAAACGCTGCCACTCAGACGTCTTTACTTCTGTGCCCAAGGTAGCTCTGGGGCAACCTTGAAAAATGACCAGTACTTACTTGTATTTTGTAGTGTTTTCTCCATTTTATTCATACGGAAATAAGTAAACGTTAAAAATTGAAGTAAATACTTTTCATGTAAAAGTAAATGCTTTTAGTATTAATTTAGTAAATACTTTCCAGTAAAAGCTTTTACTTCCTTATTCATATGGGTGGTAGTAAACACTTGATATTTTCAAGTAAAAGCAAATACTAGTTTTTATTCATACGACCCATTGTATGTAGATTGAACACCTTGGAATTAGCCTGTCATCTTTCAACACCCATCGTACATGTACCTTACATGTACACCTACACATGTAAACAATGTGCCCCCTCCCACCATATATTTTTGGCTGTAACCTTTTAATGCTACATACGATCAAGACCAGACTTTCTGACTTTTCGCAATATTTGTCTATAATCACATTGTCAAAAAATAGTTATCAGGGGTCAGTTGTTACCATGGCAACTTTGTTTGACCTTTGTCAAACGTTCTTTAACAGACCTGTTTATTGGAAAATTTTGAAAGCTATTTACCAAAATTATCCTCATCACTTTGACAGTGGGTTTCTTCGTTTTCTTCATTTTCTTTAACTTTCTTTTGTTGAGCCGTCCTTTCTCCCCCCTTCGGCACTTTATGCACCTTTGCAAGGTAGTAGTGGTAGGAATCACTGCCTCGCTGTGCATGTAAAGATTATATTCCACACATCAATTAAAAGATTTAATGTTTTATTCCAATAATATCATGTAAACCAAAACATAATGGAAATACCTGATGAATACATGTTTGTTGTTATAACTAAGCAGTTTCCACTTGAAGTAAACTTGTAATAAATGTTATTGTCTTTGATTACAATGATTGTTGTTTTTTTTTCTTTTCTTTTCTTGTTTTTTTTTTTTTTTGCAACTTTGTTTTACTTTTGGCTAGTGATCAGTATATTGATGTAGCAAATAAAAAGTGCATTCCTTTAATATATTTAATAGAATTCTTAAATCTTGACTGTCTGGTATGTTTCAAATAGTCAATGTGAAACCCTATTTATATTCCTAAGTTGTTCCCACCATAAGAGCTCACCAAATTGCTGACCAAAGTAAATAATTGATAATGGTGGTGATCACAGAAACAGTTGGAGTGGTAATTAAGAGGACAATCCAGCGCAATTTAGCTGTACAAGTCCCAACGTTTTATGACGTTGATAAGAACATAATATTGAGGAATGCTTTTGAAGTTTTTATAATTGTTGACTGATACCAGTGTGCACACAATCCAATAATCAGAAGTTTTCCCTTGCAGCCCTGTTCCCTTGCCAAATGTTAGAGGCTAAAAGTTCATTTTGATGGCTATTGAACATTCCTTTAGTAATTAAAGGTTGTCAGTAATGTTCAATACTCGGTAATGTCTAATACTCACATCCATTTTGTGTTTATACCAAATGTGGATGCCCACCCGCTTCAACTCTTTGGCGTAGCAGTCAGGGACTGGACAGTCCGCCAGCTTCCTCTCATAACCCTTCTTTGTACTTTTCTTTGGTTTGGTGATAGGCTCTCTTTAAATACAAAATTTATTAAGTTTACTGTTAATTATTACTGGTAGGTTATTTGAACTGGATACAATCAAACAAAGCTCGGTCTTTGTCTGTGTATTTGGAAACAATGTGGAATGCTTCTACTTGGTATGTACCGTATACTTGGTGCAACCTCCATATTCCCTCTTGTGATTTTTACAGGATGTACTGATGATGAGGGTGGTCTCTAGATGATTGGCTGTGAGACGATTATTTGCAGTCACATTATTATTATTGAGAAAATAGAATTAGCTGTTGCAAACTGCTTACCAACCAAAAGGACCTGTGGTATAAATGCAAAAATTAAGTTAGTGGCCTGACGTTTCGACCCTAGCAGAGTCTTTCTCGAAGGCTGAATGACAACACACAACACACATACAATCAGACAAGAGTTACAAGAGTAGTCAAGTGGAAATACATGAATAGAGAGAGTGGAGGGAGAAAAGCAGAAAGCATTCAGAGAAGGCAGTGGGTAAGCAGGGATTATGAAAACAAAGGGGGGGGGGGGTTATGAAGGGAAGGGGATAGCTTGACCACAAGAAGTTGGGAACACAAAGGACAAAATGGAAGGTTAGAAGAGAAGTAAATAATTAGTTAATACAATGAAGGGCAGACTAATAAAGTGGATAACTGTGTGGGAAAAGGAGAAGGCAAAAACAAAAGGTTATTAGTCATTTCCTTCTTGGATATTCAAACCATGGGGCTGAGTGGTCTTTATGCGCCTTATCCAAAGTTTTTCCCTACTCAGACGGACAGTCTCTCTGCAGTTACCTAGTGCCTCAATGCCCTGTAAATTCATGTCAGAAATGGAGTGGTTAGGAAGGTTGAAGTGGTGTCCTACAGGTGTATCAAGCTTTTAGGTGTGGACTGTGGATCTGTGGCCATAGAAACGCCTCTTGAGTGTAGTTCTTGTTTCACCTATATATTGAACACCACAGACTCTGCAAGATATTGGATAGATTAGATTAGTGCAGGTGACATGACCCCCTTGTCGTGTGGGTGGTACCACCAGTATGGCTGGTAAAGGAGTCTGATTCCCTGATGTGTTGTCTACAAACGATGCATTTGGATGTGTTGGAACACCTAAAAGTACGCTGTGGCAAAGGGGGATTAACATCATCATTAATGGGGGGGACTTCTGCCCGGACGATGAGATTCCTGAGACTGGATGGGCGTCGGTAGGCAACTATGGGTTCTTCCTGTACAGCACGTTGAAGCCGATCTGATGTGTGAAGAATATGATTGTTAGAACTGGTTATTTTACGAATGGGAGGAAGTGAGGGGTGGAAAGTAACAACAAAAGGAACTTTCCCTTTGGAACTCCGTTGTTGCCTGGGTCCTTTGGAGAGTACAGACTCCCTAGAACGAGCCTTGACTTTCTGGATCGCTCGATGGACTGCTAGGGAGCTATGACCCCTGGAAACAAGGTGTTTCGTAAGTTCCTGTGAGTGGTGGAGAAAATCAGAATCATTAGAACAGATTCGACGGAGTCTGAGGGCCTGACTGTAGGCTATGCTGGTTTTGCAGTGTCTGGGGTGACAGCTGGTGGAGTGGAGGTATTGATGTTTATCTGTGGGCTTAACAAAGAGATCTGTGGTTAATCCATCATCTGTCTTTATGACCTTGACATCCAGAAAGTGGGTGTCCTTGGTCGAGTATTCATTCGTGAATTTGATGGTCCTGTGGAAGGAATTAATGTGGTTAAACAAATTAGGTTTCAATCTCGGCCTTAAAAGCGGAAAAATGGGCAGAGGTTTCCCTACGGGCGGTGAGCCCATTTGTATTGAAAATTATAAAACATTTCTAGTTTTGTTGCAAGAAAAAAAAAACAATATGTTCGTCAATCTCAGCCTTTAACTTATAAAAAAAAAATTTGCAGAGGTTTCCCTACGTGCGGTTAGCCCATTTGTATTGAAAATTATAAAACATATATCTAGTTTTGTTGTAAAAACAAAACCACTATATTTGATACAAGTCAATCTCAGCAGCTATAAACTAAAAAAAAAAAATTATAATAAAGGAGATTCGAATTGATAATTCCCCCCCCCCCCCCCCCCGAAAAAGAGCTAAAGATAAAGTTAGGCCTATCCCACTCTCAATCCAAAATATATATATAAAAAAAAAAAAGTCATGTTCATATTCTTTTATAATTTGTTTAAAAAAATTATCAGAAAATCTGAAAAAATTTGTACTCACCAATAGTGTAGTAGTAGTAGCTTACATGGATGACATGAAGTATAATTTTGAAGAGATATAAGGGAAAGGGCTGAAGCATTAACACGGTGAAGACAACTAAGCAGCAATGAGTGACTAGACCGGGATGCCTCGTAGTACGTACTGAGTGTGCGGGCCGCGTCGGTAGCAACGACCGGCTTCGCGCGACGAAAACTCCCACAACAAATCCCCTGAACACGGTCAGAATAGGATTCCCGCGTTAACAAAAAAACTCTTTTTAGAAAGCATCTGTATGAAAGTTATCAACTTCTTGATGATAATAAACACAATCTTAATCAGAATATAGAATAAATAACATAACTTAACTTTTTTTTTTTTTTTTAACTTAACTTTATTTTCCACAGAATCATGACAATACATAGATGTGAAATAACATAAGAGACGGTAACAATAAGAATAGTTTTAACCATAGCAGTTAAACCATCCTGCATGTGGAAGGGGGTCTCCAGAAAGCAAAGCTTGTCGAGTAGAGGCCCCCTGTTACAATTATAACATAAATTAGAAAATTTAACATACAAAACTCATAAACTCAAAACGAGAGACATTATGTGTCATATTAATAAACTCCATAACATAACATAATATGACATAATAATATAATAATTTAGAATAATATATAAAAAATATATATAATATAAAATATAATATAATATAATATAATATAACCCCATGAGAAAAGATTAGTCATTCAATAAATAGTTTTGTAACAGCCTTTTTTATATTTACGTCTAAAGTGAGATGGACTTGAGATGTTTTTCAAGAGGATGTCAACAGAGCTCCATAGCTTGGGCCCCTCATATTTCACAGTTGTTTTGGAAAGTTTAGTGCGAGTATAAGATTCATGAAATTCATGACACTGCCTTGTGAAGTAATGATGAACTTCTTCATTTTTTTTAAACATAGAGCAAATGGATTTGGGTAAGCTATTAGTTTTAAGTTGATGCATGAGAGAGCAAAGCTGGAGAGAATAAATTTCATTAACTTTTAAAATACTGCAATTATAAAAAAGGGGATTACTGTGTTCATGAGCACTAACATTATTAATAATACGCAGAACTCTTTTCTGTAATTTAAGGATTCTATGAACATGACCAGTGCCACTGTTACCCCAAGCAAGTATACCGTAATTAATATAAGGTAAAATAAGGGTATTATACAAAGTCATTAATACAATCTGGGGAAAAAACCATTTAAGCTTGGAGATAATACCTATATTTCTAGAAATGACTGTAGAAATGTGATTGATATGCTTTTTCCAAGAAAGGCTATCATCAATGTACAGGCCCAAAAATTTAACACAATCGGTTTTAGTAATATTGTTATTATCAATACAAATCCCCGACGGTTGATGGCATTTTCTTTTGCTAAACAACATGTAATTAGTTTTTTTAGATTAAGTGATAACTTGTTAGCTTTGGTCCAGACAGATACTTTTTTCATTTCTCTATTAACCGTATTGAATAGCGTATTTATATTACTGTGGCTGTAAAACAAATTACTGTCATCAGCAAAAAGGATAAAAGAGAGTACATCAGAAGATTTTTCAAAGTCATTAATATAAAGAGAAAATTAAAGAGGACCCAAAATAGAACCTTGTGGGACACCACATGATATTTTACTCAATCTAGACTGGGTACCATGAATGGACACAAATTGTTGACGATTAGAGAGGTAATCCCTGAACCACTCCAAGGCAACTCCTCTGATTCCATAAAATTCAAGTTTAGACAAAAGTATTGAATGATCAACTGTGTCAAAGGCCTTGGAGAGGTCCAGGAAAACACCGATTGTAGCATAGGAAGCATCTAAACCAGTAGTAACCTTATCAATTAATTGAATAATGGCATGAGTGGTTGAATGTTTACAGCGAAATCCATACTGATTATCCGATATAATATTGTATTTATCAAGAAATTGTAAGGTCCGCTTATAAATAATACGTTCCATAATTTTAGAGAACGAAGTAAGAATAGAGATTGGTCGGTAATTATTAACAACAGTTGGATCACCACTTTTAAAAATTGGAGTTATTCTAGCCACCTTCATTTATCTGGAACCGTGCCTGTTGAGATGGAGTAGTTCATAATGAATGTCAAGGGCATAGAAATTTCCAGGATCACTTGTTTAATTAATGAACTGCTAATCTGATCAAAACCAGTACTTGTTTTGTTAGGCAAATTGTTTACAATATCAATAACTTCTACTTCTGTGACAGGAGATACAAAAAGTGAATTGGAATTAGGGTTTAGTAAATAATCGGAAAATTTTGAGTCATCGGGTTTAATTGTTCTGGAAAGATTTCTACCAATGTGTGTAAAGTAGTTATTAAAATGGTCAGCGATATACTGAGGGTTACTGACATTTGCATTATCGATTTGAATTGTGTTTATTTTAGGTTGCTGCTTATTTTTGAGAACGCTATTAATTATTAGCCATGTATTTTTTATGTTACCCTTAGCTCCCTCAAACTGCTTAGTATAGTAATTTTGCTTAGCATTACGAAGGACATTAGTGAGTATATTCTTGTAGCGTACATATCTGGCACGATTTAGGTCGGTGGGTTTGGCAGTATATCTATGATAAAGCTTGTTCTTGTGGCAAATTGATTTACATAGGCTGACAGTGACCCAGGGGCATTTAGGGGTAAGCTTACAGGATTTAGGGTGACAATGCTTGATGGGAATATGTTTATCTAGGTTACCTTTAAAAATATTTATAAAATTTCCAAATGATAAATTAGCATCTCTGGCATTTAACACTGAGCTCCAGTCACATGTAGAAAGTTCTCTATTAAGATTAGTAATGTTGTCACCTGTGTAATCACGAGTTGAAGTATGCTGAGGGTCAAGGCGACTTACTTTCATTGGAAAGGAAGTAAATATTGGAAAATGGTCAGATAGGTCGGTGACAATAATGCCAGATTTAGGTAGGGGCAATATATTTGTAAACATATTATCAATGAGAGTGGCTGATGTGTTTGTTATTCTGGTTGGTTTGTAAATTAGTGGTAAACAGGAGGAGGAGTAAACTGTATCTAGGAATTCCTGAGGCTGTTTGCAATTGTCTGGATTTAGTAAGTTCAAATTAAAATCACCAGCAATAAGGCAGTGTTTGTTTTCGTTCATTAGTTGGTGAAATAATGCTCGAGAGCAAGTTAGAAAGTTTTCAAAATTGGCATCTGGGGCCTTGTAAACAACTCCAATGACAATATTCTTAGCATTGTGAGGGGTGATAATCTCAATAAATATACATTCAAAGGAAGCATCACCTATATCATTTAGGTCTGGTCTAGGAATATATTGTAAATCATTGGATATATAAAGGGCAACCCCACCCCCAATCCTACCAACTCTATTTTTGTTAGTTAAGATGTATCCAGGTATATTAAGTAGATTTCTACAAGAATAAGCGTTTAACCACGTCTCAGTCAATCCAATGACAGAAATATTATGAGTAATGGAATGAAGGAATGCTTTAAATTTATCAATGTGTTTACATAAACTTCCAATGTTTAGGTGCAAAAAAGAAAAATTTTCAACTGGATCATGATTAAAAAAATCAATAAAATTGTCGAGAGAATAATAGCAGGAATTTCTAGATACTGAGATTTCAAGGTCTTCATCAATTGGCAGATTAAGAGAATCTAAGTTGAGATCAGTAAAGGTTTTGAGATTTAGACCACAGTTTAAATTTTGATCCAAGTCTAAGATCATCAAATCAAAATCTTCAGAATCAAGCCAGTTCAATGGAAGGGCGGTGCTGAGACACTCAGGACAAAACCAGTTTTCTTCATCAGTTGTTAACTTAAAGTAGTCGATAAGATCGAGATTTGTACATTTCAGGTGAGTCCAGAGTTTACAGCAGTCACAGAAAATACTATTTTGATTGTTTTTTACGGGGTTACAACAAATGCTACATGGAAATTTAACAGGCATACAGGAAGGAAGATGTTTTCCTAATAAGAGCACGCCTCCCGTAAGGTCGGCGCTTGATTGCATGTATTAGCTCTAGAATTACCACAGTTATCCATGTAAGGGGATGCGCTCCAAGGAACCATAACTGATTTAATGAGCCATCCGCAGTTTCGCTTGTGAAAGGTTGTACTTGGACATGCATGGCTTAACAACCTTAACAACCTTAAAATAATTACATCGCAAAAACTTTGAGCAGACGTTTCACAAAGTTTCCAATGTCGTCTGATTTCCTAACACCCACCATTTTAATCGCTGGAACTTCTATTTGTAGCACAGGGAAACCTGGCACAACACCGATGACGCAGTTGCTTTAAACGGCTGTTTTATGAATGGTTCAACACCATTGATCTCCATTATATACTGACTGGATAGGACAACTGCGTACAAAAACAGCAAACTGTGCGCGTTTGCGAGAGGGGAGTTTGAATTTAAACGGCGCGTCGGCGCACGAGTCTGCCCACAGCACAAATACATTATTTTCGGGGTCGTGGAAATATCTTACTCTGTTTTTTCCCTTATTTAAAGGTTTCTTGATAAAAATCAAAGGCTGTCACCATAGTCAAATACAAGTAATTGTTTACAAATATGGTAAATGCTTGTGCTGCAGTAAGTTGCCGACCATCGGGAGATTTGTACGGACGAGAAAATCGGTTTTCCTTTCACAGGTAAGTGCTACTAGTCTGCAAAAAAGACAACAAACACTGACACATAATCAATAATTTTTGCGTTTTATTTGGTTTTGCTGTTTTCAAAATAGTATTTTAGGCCTGTTTGTATTCAAAAAGATGTATTCATGCTCTATCAATCTAGAAAAAGAAGAAACTCTCTCCAAAAAGAAATTAATCAAAGACAAATGAAAATTAAGTTTACACTTTAATCTACTGCATGCTCATCGTCACTTTTGATGGGACCGCCACGCATGCGTATTTACTATTTTTACGCAAATCCCCCTCTCAGCGGCGTACGCGCTTGGCCATCAAATCGACCATCGAACGTGCACAAACGCGCTGAGTTGTCCTATCCAGTCAGTATAATGGAGATCAATGTTCAACACTGTGGGGCTGGTCTGCGTCTTCTACACAACACTGGTAAGAATCTATCCCACTTACCTAACCTACTTACCTTACTCCACTTCCTATAGGGGGAGAATGTCTCTTGAATTTTGTAAAAGGATATTCACACGGCCCATAGAAAATTTTGCGCTGGAGACGGAACAGCGCCCTCGCGCGTTTTCTGATGTGCCTCTAACACAGTCAACCTGTTTAGTTTAGTGTTTTTTAGTTTAGTTTTGTTGTTGTAACACAACAAAAACAACAGTTCAGTTATAACTTCCTATGCTTAATTTAGCACACCACAATGTAAAATGAACACTTCCATGCCCTTACACAAGCTAATTTAAAACTCAACTAGAAATGTAGTGTTTGTAAGATTACAAACACTAGGTGTTCGGGTTTTCAATGAAAGTTAGTGGTAGGGCTTATGACCGTATGGTGCCATGAAAGTTTGTTTTTATATCCCATTCCGATAGTGAGAAGGATGGCGGAAGAAGGTTGGTCTTTCTAATACTTTGCAAACTACGGTTTGTGAAAAAAATTTTGACTTGAAATTGAAGATTGAACCAGAAGGCGAGTCTGGCAAGTTGAATGATTTTTGTTTTCCTCGAACACGGCACCTTAATTGGACAAGCTTAAGTCCGGTACGTTGTCAGCACCTGCTGACAAGTTGTTCAGTAGGTTAAAATGGTCCGTTTTGCATTTTTTTCAACGTTTTCTTTATCTAAGTGTGTTGTTTACATATCTATTGCCTGAGTAAATTAATCAGATTTGTTTGCATAATTAATTAGTTTTTATAACTTGGTTAATCTACCAATTGACAGACAAATGACAGGATATTGATGGTAGTATTGTCTTTCCCTTTCTATCCAAACCGCTATCCCATGTTGATTGCCATCTCCTATGCGACATGGTATGATGCGTTAGCTATTTCATTGAATCGCTGAAAACATGTTGATAGCTTTTGAAACTTCAAAGTAAGTAATGTGTAAATCTTCTACGTTTAAACGTTAGTTTATACACAGGAAATAAAGGCTACTCGGAATATAACATTTTCTAAATAATAAACTTTTGTTTAGCCAGAATTGAAAACCGATGACATCATTATGAAGTTAGAATTTATTTATCGAGACATAGGTATTTAAATATGTGCCAAGTGAAAAATAAAGGTGAACTTACAAAAATAATTTAGCAAATGAGTACATTATTTAGATTATTTGAAAGGGCCAAGGGTCCATTGTCATTTCATAGTCATACAGAAGAAACATTCTCCCCACTTCCCCTTCATCTTGACTACAGATCTTGAAACGAGCCTTTGAATGACTCACAAGTACAACTATTAAGTATTATGTTTTCCATTCAATGAAGTTTATTTATGTTTCGATGGATAGGCCTATGCATTGAAACTCCAGAATGTGTGTGTAAATAGTCACTAACTGAACTGATTGTTTAAAAGACTATCACTAACAATTCAAAAATAAATTTTATCAAACTACGCCTGCTTGCTACCTTTTTGTGGTGCCGATAACTGAAGCAACATCATTTGTCATGATTATGATAAGGGCATAAGAACCTACAGTTTACACGATGTGCAATTTATGTTGAATTTGTTTTGCTGTTCACATTGTATTTCTTTGAAGTATTCAACAGGATTTAAAAGTAAAATCTTGTAAAAACCGGTGTTGATTAGAGTCAAATTTATGTTGATCTTTTTCCGATCACATTTTCTCAGTTATCTACATTTATTAAAATCACCAAAAGAGTTCAGCAAAATACACTCGTTTTAGTTGATATTTACCACCAAGCCAACAAAAGGCTAACACGAAGGATATATGCACTGAGCTATTTATTGGACTACCGTCGAACGACGTACATTTCTGAGTCTGTTGCATTATAAAAAGCGCAGTACGTTAACAAACAACCATTACCAAGGTATAGCGCCACCAGTGGATTTGACATCAACAATCCGTTTCACGTTATGTGGATGTATACACACCGTCTTCGTGGCGCGGAATGTGTGCTAGTGTATCGTGTATACACAGGTTACATGCAGGACCCTGTGCAGGACCTTATGAACAGGCCGGAAGTGGAGCAGCCAGCCGCGTGGTGTACTGGAACGCAACAGACGGCTACCGTGCCACTGGGTTAGATACGGTTTTACGTGTCTCAGTAAAAGATCTTTTCACGTGCTTTTAATGCGGGTCAATATATAGGCCTACGTTACCTTTAACACCCGATTTTGACCAGAAAGTAAGGTCAAACTAGTATCATCTCTGTGTAAAAGTTTGAGAAGGCACAAGATCCTACAACCTGGTGTAAACATTTCGATTCAAGTACGAGAAGTTCTTTAGATATAAATTATTGAAATTTCAACTTCCGTTTTGGACCGGAAGTCAAGATAAAATTGGGTCACTCTTTGTGAATTGTTTGTTGGGTTTTCCAAGACCTGTCCGATGATGTATAGAATGTACAAATCCATTCAGCAGTTTTCGAGTTATGAATTTGTGAAATATTATACTTTGATTTACTGTATTTCGACACCTGATGACGTCATCATGACGTCACTCCAGCGGTGTCTTCTACAAGTAACGATCTAACTATATGTGAAGTTTGAAGTTTGTGTGAGCTTCGGAAGTGTGCGGTTTTTGCGGACAATCGCGGGGGATAAGCAGAAGAAGTATTTTTTTTAAAACGTACAAAAACAGGAGGTGTTCCGGGCGGATTGCCCGAAAACCTAAATATACACGACAATGAAACTAAAATAATGTGCAACGACGTACGTACCAACCGCCGTACTGTATACAGTCATGGTATGGATAGTGCACACGACACTGAATGTGAATTTTAAGTCCTCACCAAAATGTATCTTGTAGACTTCTCTATGCCGACTTGAAGACGGTGCTGTAATTAAGAATTTGAAGCAGGGGTTTCTTGTTGCAGCACATGTTCTGGAATTTCCCCAAAGTTCACGAGAGATGACATTTTTGACAGTATTATGAGTAATTTTTTTCACACCGCGTACACCGACCCAAAGACCAACAGGACGCCATTTTGTATGAACCGCATATAGAATGCAAAACAGGCAAAGCGTTTCTTGAAAACGGATTGGGTGAAAATAATAATAATAACAATAATTAAAATTTTTAAAAACGCTAAAAGAAATACTTGGACAATTTTTTGAGTTTGCAACTCTGTATGTTTATTTATTTAATTTTATATAAGGTTCTTTAAAGGATTTCTAAATATATATAATATTTTGCCGAGCTGGTCAGCCATACTTTGTTGAATACTTCGTATCGCGTAATAAATAACGAAAGTGTATTAATTTGAATGAAATTTATAATAATTAAGTTAGTAGAAGATATTTCTACAACACATTTAAAGAATTGTTTATATTGATTTAATTTTTTGACAAAAATCTTAGCTACAACTTCCCTTAAACCAGACCGGACAGATCTTACATGTGGAAGGGGGGAGTGGCTAATGCCAGCCCAAACAGCTCATAAACCAGGCCACGAGGGGGAGACCGAGACCAGGTCTCGAGACCTACAACACTGCAACGCATTTGACTATGTCACACAATCTTGAGACCCTTGTTTTGTTTGACCTGGCAAAGTACCTATCAAGTAGTTGCTCAGTGAACATCCTACGGAGCGAGGTTCCCAATGTCCCAGTTATCCGGCTGACACGATCAATAAGTGCGTCCGTATAGTTCCCCCTTGCATGCTTCAGTGTATCTACAAATAGTAATAACCAATTATGTTCGTTAATTTACATTAAAAATAACAACAAGAATGCTTACTTATCCACTGTATTCCTTACCACTTATTTCATAATGTAAACTTGAAACATGGAATCTTACGTAAGAGGTACAAAAGCAACACCATGACATTCATATTTCCCAAAAATATATGTTCAGGTAATTTAGTTCTTACTCATGAATTCATTGTTCTCAAACTCGTTCAGAAGATCAAGGGCCACGTTTTTACCAGGGCCTCCAGTTATGTTTGCCGTTCTGTTACAGGTAACATCGTGGGCCAGACGGTCTGGCAGCCATCAATTTACGCCTAAAATAAAATAAAAAACAGTATGCGATGACCATTAGGGCCTATACGAAAAACAATGGGAACAATTTCAAGATTAAGTGCAATAGACACCATGTACTTTTGACGAATGAGTGCATAAACACTTTTGGTGTTATTTCAGACTTTTGGGATAGAATGTATACTTGTAGAAGACAGCAAGCAAGCCATGAATTGATGACAACAAACAATTTAAAGAATTGTGCACAAGTCCTAACTTATTTTCTAAAGAGAACTAAACAAAACAGCCATTATAGTTTAACTTGTATCGGGCCAATAACGTTGTATTTGTTTGTCTTAACAAGTTCATTGTATATTGTGACCAAACACATTAAAGAAAATACAATGCGTTACTCAAGCTGATGATTTGTTATCTTCTTAAACCTACCTGCCAAAAGTCGATGAGCAAGTGTCATGTACTTGTGGTGTTTCTTGGCAGCAAACTGTGGGATGCACAGCTTCCACAGACGTGGCTGGCATCTGAGGGCCATCGTTCTCCCTTTCTGCATTGACATTGCACAAAAAAGACCGTGCCACAACAGAGCTTTGTTGTACTCCTGTGTGCAGTCACTTGCTTCTTTGTCTGACCAATACTCATAACAGTCAGCTGAGCTAAACCAATCACCATCTACGGCAAACAAAATGAATAAAATAACTTGAATTTCCACATTTTTGGGACAATAATATACACTGTCAATAGTCTTTAATAAATAAAACAATCACCGTACAAACTTTTAAAACTAGTGACAGGGCAAAACGGCCACCAATGCTGCCCTAGTCTTCCATTTCCGTATGAAACTATGACATGAGCTCAGGGGCCAAAGTAAACATCGTAGTCAGATGGGTGACTTGGGCAGGTCAAGCCATTTGATGGTGTCCTCATTAAAGGTGTTTGTACGAGTTCCTGCTCGCTTTTTGGTGGTGTAGTCAGGCTCAGTGCCAAATTTCATAGAGCTGCTTAACGGCCGATTTCCTGCATTTTCAATTTTATAATGTTGCTAATCGAAAGCACACGAAAGGCACGCTAAACTTTCGGTGTTTACTGTACCTGAACATGAACGACATACCAATGCCAGCCAGTCTATGGTGAACTCGCAAGCTGGCTGCATAATTTTCATGCTAACCTGTGAATTACGCTTAGGGAACGTTGCAAAATTAAACACGCGGTATTCACACTGGTACCAGTGTTTTTTCCTGCGGTGCCGATGTAAGGGTTTGTTGTAAGTATGTATGAATACATTCTTGTAAACCTGAATAATATTTATGCATGAGAGGTCATTCCATGCTCATTAAGACCATGCGGCTACTCAAAGGAACTATGGGTTCAATGGCTTGAGGTTTTCGGACAATACCTCACCAAACGGGGCAAAAGCAGGCATTGTCGAATTTTGTGGGGATTAAAGGATTATCACCTTTAGTCCGTGGGCTACCCCCACCCCCCTGCACCCCCCTGGGGATTTTTGGAGACAACTATTTTTTGAACCCTTAACCATATCACTTTTGAAATCTGGTTGTCTGCAAAAATCCTGGTGGTGGGTAAGACTGTGAGGGCGCTGTTTTCAAGATGGCCGCCAAAATACCACTAAATGGTAAAATTAAGCAAAAACATAAATTTACAAGCACAATCTTTACATTTCTTGATTTGTAGTGAGAATAATACCACAAAGCTGTTGAACTAAAGTATATTTATATTATTTTTAAAGGGCTGAGGATGGTTGGTGGCGCTCTTTAAGGTTTAGTGACCCCCCCCCCCCCCCCCCCAATGTTCCTCACAGCTTGCACAATCTTCAACAGGTGAGGAAGCCAAATTTTGTTCACAGTTTTAAACTTTCTATTTGATCATTATAATGAAGTAATATCGACAGTAGTGTGTTGGGTCTTGATGAGACAATCTATTGTTAGTTTATGCATGATGCACAAGAACAATGGGGATTAAATGATTAAAATTAGCATAACAATGGAGGCTAGGAGTCTTGATGAGACAGAATTAGCATAATAAAGGAGGGTAGAAGTCTTTATGAGACAGAATTAGCATAATAATGGAGGGTAGAAGTCTTGATGAGACAGAATTAGCATAACAATGGAGGGTAGGAGTCTTGATGAGACAGAATTAGCATAATAAAGGAGGGTAGAAGTCTTGATGAGACAGAATTATCATAATAATGGAGGGTAGAAGTCTTGATGAGACAAAATTATCATAATAATGGAGGGTAGAAGTCTTGATGAGACAGAATTATCATAATAATGGAGGGTGTGATTTGAATTGGGCCAATGAGAGGGGAGGATGAGATTTGAAATGGACCAATGAGAGAGGAGGGTGAGATTTGAATCGGACTATTGAGAGTGGAGGGTGTGATTTGAATTGGGTCAATGAGAGGGGAGAATGAGATTTGAAATGGGCCAATGAGAATGGAGGGTGAGATTTGAATCGGACTATTGAGAGTGGAGGGTGTGATTTGAATTGGGCCAATGAGAATGGAGGGTGAGATTTGAATCGGACCAATGAGAGTGGAGGGCAAGTTTTGAAATGGCGGGGGAAAAAAAATATATATTACGTGTAATTCACCATTCAAAAGTTGTTAACAATCAAAAATCTTGAAAAACACTAAAAAAACGATTCTGCGATTTTGGTGGTATTAGGTTTTAAAAAAAATGTGGCTTTGTCTTGTAGACTTTCTTCATTGTCTGATAACTTCGGACTGAAACGAGCTACATAAATAATAATGGTATTGTTGGAAAGCCTGTGAGTTACTTGTTAACATGGTATGTATAACTCAAATTTCAACAATTTCCGAGACATTCCTCAATTCGATAGAGCAGGTCACAAATAATAATAATAACAATAAATAAGCAAATGAATAAAATTAGACAGATTTTGTTTGTTTATTACCCTTAGTAACAGACAGTGGATGAATCTCTTTTTTGACGAAGTGGTGGCTCTTAAAAGAGCCGGTTGTTTTATACTGACGTGATCACCGTTGATTCAAACGTTGCAGTTTCTGGAGGCCATCTGTTCCTTCGGTGAAATAGGCCTCCACCAGACGAGCTTTCTCTTGCCGCGTCAGTTGTGCCAGGTAGTTCAGGTATTTCTCGTTTTTTACGAAGCGTGCCTGTTTCGTTGCCATCTCTACCGTGATGAATTCCAACTCTTCGTCATAGTTGTTCGTCTTTGAGGCGATGTAAACCCTATGGAGCTCATTTACCTCCGCTCTTTTCTTCTCCAGAGAAATTACCCCGTAATCAGTCTTGTTTTGCGGCACCATAAAAATATAATCTAAGTACTTGGTATTCATTTTAGCTTGGCAGCAGAGGGTAAATGATGTACAGTCCATCGTGGCAGAATGATTAGAGAATACCGCTATGCCCGCCGTAAGTAACTTTCACGTACACTGAAATTGACCATTGAGAGAGGAGGGTTTAATGAGAGGAGGGCATGATTTGAAATGGTCCAATGAGGTAGGGGGGCTTGATGAGACAAAATTCTGAATTGGGCCAATGAGAAGCGGGGGCTTGATAGGACAGAATTATGCATAGTATTGTACCATCGAACAAAGTTCTAAAAGGCGACGCAGTCAGGTAGTCTGTGAAATGTAATTACACGGATTAAGAGTGGAGGGGTGAACAAAAGGAATTTGGGAGGAGGGTAGGGGAGGAACAATATATCCATATAGAAGATGGTCTACGTGGGGATAAAAGGCGTCAACAAAAGTTAAACTTATCCTCGAGGTAATGAATAAAAAAGAAAAAAGGGTACAAAGGCAGATCTAGACGTCTTTAAAGACAAAATTCTGAAATGGGTCATTGAGATACGGGGTTTGATAGGACAGAATTATGTATATGATTGTACCATCGAACAAAGGTCTAAAAGGCGACGCAGTCAGATTTTCCACGATATGTAATTACACGGATTAAGAGTGGAGGGGGGGGGTGAACAAAAGGAATTTGGGAGGAGGGTAGGGGAGGAACAATATATCCATATAGAAGATGGTCTACGTGGGGATAAAAGGCGTCAACAAAAGTTAAACTTATCCTCGAGGTAATGAATAAAAAAAAGGGTACAAAGGCAGATCTAAAAGTCTTGACGAGACAGGTTTATGCAAGATTAACCACCCCCTCTTCTTTTCTTCCTAAATGGTAACCAATCGGAGCGCCGTATTTGGCGTCCCCCCCCTTTATAGATGTAAGCTAAATTTCAAATAAACCAATGGTATGAAAAGAAAGTCTACAGGTCTTGACGAGACAGGTTTATGTTATGCAAGATTACCATCCCCCTTTAATCATCGAGCCAATCGGAGCGTCGATTTGGCGTCCCTGACGATGATGTCACTTATTTTCAAATCAATTCGAGAGAAGCACAGCCAATCTGAGTCTCATATTTGGTGTCACTGACAATGATGCAATTTATTTTGAAAACAGGTGGAGCGAGCACATCCAATAGGAGTCTCGCATTTTATATTTCAAACGATACCCTTTGTAAAAGTTTAAACTGGTGTGTATGTCTTGTAGCCAATCAGAATTTCTGATTTGGCGTCCTCCCGGTGCTAATATATACCTACACAGGGACCATTCCTGTTACCATTCTACGATTAAGCTCGATACTAATTTGACAGTTCCAGTTACATCGAGACTAAACCTTCATCATGTTTTTCATATTGTCTGACTTTATTTAGTACATTAAGCATGTCAGAGTGCGAAGTACTTTTGGAATTCATGGAGTTGTCTGTGGAGCAAAGAGTAGCTCTTTCTCAGCGAATGTATCAGCTGTCGATCGATGAATCCGATTGTATTTATTTTTGTAAACAATTTATCGTTGGAGTAAAAACGATCCACCATAACTCTGTGTTACAAATAACGCATATATCACAGTCAATTCGATTCTTTAGAATCTAATATTTGGCTGTTACTTTTAGCAAATGAGAGACAAACATATTTCATTCTCAGCTTATTGAGATAAAAATGTACTCAAACTAACGAACTATCATTGCACCCCAACATTTTCCCTTTTTTATTTTTAGGGGCGATCATTCGGATGAATGAATTCATCCTTATCGTTTGGTACACAATACTAAACACAAACCTAATCCCTACAACAGTTTAAACAATTTAGATTGTTTCTTCTACAAGTTATCCAATAACCTTAACTGTCAACCGAGTCCATCTCAGGACTGTTTAGTTAAACATCATTTAGCGTGGAAAATAAACTCACCAACATCAGATGGCGCGCATGAAAAACCAACACGTAACCGTAGCTCCATGTTTATAATGACGGCAGCATCTTAGTACGTTCCTGAATCTCTATCAATATTATGTCATTATTTCCCACCGATACTTCTTACCCAAACTGATAATTATTAGAAAAATTATGCTTGATTTCGGCAGAACAGAAAAAACGCATTCGGACATTGTGCCATGATTTACACACACGCACACAATCGGTAGAGTTGTCACTTGCCTTTACCTGCAACATTGGACCTTATAACAAATTTTGCCATTAGGCCTACGTCATGTACCGATTAGTGTTCCCCCACTATTTGGTAAAGGATTAAATTTGTCCAGTAGCCTACCTCTCACACATACAGTTTGTCCTTTAACAAGAAAGGGTCTATTTTGTACACGACAAGACCGTAGCTTCCAATGTTGATTGGAACTGACTGTTGAATGCTTATCGTTGTTAGAAGAAGACAATATTTTCATTAAAAACAGTTATTTTCTGTAGTAAAAATGACTATGTCTTCATTCCGATTGAAAGACTTTTTTTTTTGCTAATACAAGATACATCAATGACTTTAGAATTTTGTCCGATTTAACTAACAATGTTGATGAGACTTAATCATAATAATTTACTTAGTTTAGTTATAAACAGACTACAAACTGTAAACTACAAACTACAAACCAAAATATAAAAAACATACTAAAAACGTAAAAACTTCAGACTATAAACTACAAACTCCAAAACATACTAAATATAAACTAAAATACTAAAAACTGCAAACTACAAAATAAAAACTAAAAGAAAAACAAATACTAATCTCAAAATTTTAAAACTTACAAACTAAAAAAACTTAAAGCTTTAAACTACAAACTACAAACTACAAACTAATATAATTTGTTTAATTAAAATCTTAAAACTACATAACTACAAACTGAACAAAAAAAATACTGCAAATTGCAAACTGCAAACTACGAACTACAAATCAAAAAAAAATTGATAAATTAAAAACCGAAAAACTTCAGCATACAAACTACAAACTACAAAAATACATACTGAAAACTGCAAACTACAAATAAATAAAAACTAGAAGAAAAAGTAATACTAAAACTTACAAACTAAAAAAACTAAAAGTTTTAAACTACGTCCAAACCACAAACTGCTGCAAACTACAGACTACAAACTAAAAAAGAAAACCATTACTAAAAACTGCAAACTACATAATAAAAACTAAAATAAAAAAGAAAACTAAACTCGAATCTTAAAAACTAAAAACCTATAAACTAAAAACTAAAAGAAAAACATACTGAACTGGAAAACTAAAAACTTAAAAATTAACCAACTAAAAACTTAAGAACTATAATTAACATAAATCTTTGTTTAAAACATATATATTAAAAACTTCAAGCTACAAAATAAAACATACAAGAAAAACGAAGACTAAACTCAAAACTTAAAAACTATTGCATAAGCCTAAAAACCTACTGAATCATAATATAAAAGATTTAGTATCTGCATACTTGTTTTGAAACAGAAGTAAGCCAATAGACCATGGGCCATAGGCCGAAATTCTTAACTTTCGTGACCCATCGAAAGTAACTAGTATTTATTGAGACAGTATGATACAAAAATATGTGTAGATGCACAAAAGATAACTCGGCATTTCTGAAACCCCACCATTATTTAGAAAAGATGAAAAAACCATGAATTTTGAGTCCAAAATCTCGAAAATGTAAGCCAATTACATTCCCTCTTTCATGTGGGCATCGGATTATTCCACGCATATCAACCAATCACATGGTTCGTTTCGTGTAGGCGCATACAGCGAACATGGCGATGTATTCATCGTCGGACGTTGATGTTACCAGCAGCGCATCTGCCGACGATTGTGAGGGTGCAATTTCAGGATTTTGTTGCATGCACGTTGTTGCAACTCATAGCAGAGTTATTCCTCTTAGGGAGAAGTCTTTCCAAAAATTCAAGGAATGTGCAAATCTATGGAAAAAAGCGGAAAATACCATCGAAAGTAAGATTGCACACAACGCAGATCGCTATGACTGGGACAGTGTACAAACGCCTACTGCTACTGAAGAGCAAGACATCGACAGAGAACAGCTCTGTGATAATGATCATGACGAAAGGAGTGGGAGGTAAGTGTTTTTTTTTTTGTAAGGGGTAGGAGGGCTATTGGCTTTATTTGTCAAATTACATGTGACAATAATCTAGGGACTATAAAACATTGTAATCTCAGAGCCAAAATTGCTGAAAAGTTATGCGTGCTCTGTAACTATGGTGTTGGTTGGTAACTAAGTCTGTAGACCTTCACCTAGTATAAACAGTGAAACTGAATTTACCTTGTTAATTTTCTCCAGAGGCCATGGCCTCTTGGTACTTGGTTGTTGTTCCTCCAAAAGATTCCTAGTGGAATTTAAACTGGAGGTCGTGGTGGGTACAGTACTAAGACCAATATTATCTGCTTCTTGTTCGGTGGCCGCTTTAATATTGAAATATGGTTGGGTTGTAGTTTGATCCGTAGCCAGAGTTTGATGTTTGGGGGGCACATATCTAGTCTACATGTAATTGATCGATGTCCTGGGGAGGGGTCTAAAAAAGTTCAACCGATCTTGGAGTACAAGCCTAGGCACTGCCCTGGCCATATATCATAACTAAGACATAGACATATATGTAGAGGTCTACGATCACAATCGTATGTTATTGTTTTTGTTTTTTTAAGGCGGACAGAATTAAGAGGTTATCAAGCTAGAGACAGATTAAATTGGTCAATTTTAGAGTCTTAATCTTATATTGTTTTTGTAAATTCATAAAGGTTCACTGGAGAATGGAGATACTCAAGATCATTGCATAGGGCTGTAATTATTTGGCATTGACTAGCATGACCAACTGGAAATAGGAATTGAAATATATTCAATCTAGACATGCACTCAGCCATCCTCAACAATGGCATGGTGAAAAAACCACCCATAATCTTACCTTGGGATGTCACCGTTTTCCAATTAACGAGTTTAAACTTCACTGCTTGTTAAGCATAGCTAGCTATTTCCTCCTTATCACAAGAAATGCACATCAAGTATCCCCGGCAATTGCAGCATTATCTTCAAACTGTCAGAAATTCTTAATTGTTATGATATCTATCTTTTATCATTATTTCATTTTTTCAAACATAGGAGACAACGTGCCATTCCAGGTTACCATGCTGAATGCTATCGCAATTTCTGCAACATTACAGAGGTCAACCGTGCTATCAGGAGGCATGAAAGGAAAACAGGTAGAATTTACTAATTTATTTTTTGGCTTTTGTGTGTTGGCTTCAGTAAAGAACAAACAAATATATTGGTTTGAGTATGAGTTTGTCCCTGAGGAAAGGAATATTGTTATTGTGTAAATGTTATATTTAATTGTTTTTATATATATTTTGAAGGCATAGCAAGTTTCACTGCATTATTTTTCTTCTTTTTTCTGTGTGCAGATGTTGTGGTATACCAAGGGTAACCTTTACTCTTCATTTTAGAAGAAAATATAGCATCTACCAATTTGTATTCATACCAATGAGCTAAATTGGAAAAAACCCTCATGCTCCTCTTTGTGCTTTGTGATTGGCTCTTCATTTAATTTTTTTCCTGACACGTTTCCACTGTCTTCCACTCATTTCAGAGGCTGCAAGTAGCACACCAAGATTGGCAGTTATCCCCGAGTTGGAAGACACACCAGGTATAACATGTTTCTCCTGTTGATTAAGTCAGAAGCACGTCTCCCACCGACAAAGGACTCACTGACAATGCACATAAGGAGAGCTAATTATCAGGCCACAGTACACACATGTTGTCTAGAGCAGACCCCTGACATTCCAAGTCCACATGGTCATGGTTGGAAAGTGGAAGATGGAAAAATAGATATTGTCTGGGGAGAACAACCCCCTGCCCCTAGCAGTTTGCTAGAACTAACCCACTGCACTTGCAAGAAGACAAACTGCAAGGTCCCAAGTGGGAAAAACAAGGGAAGATGCTCTTGCCGGCAGCATAATGTGCCATGCACCGATCTGTGCAAGTGTACAGATTGTGAAAATCCAGTTGATGGAAGATGCTTTGATGAAGACACAGACATTGAAGATGAAGACGTGTAGAATTCATCTTGTTAGCGCAATTCAACTCATGTGCATATTTGTGTCTCATTTGATTTTAATTTTTCTTTAGACAGCAATTTGAGATAACGAACCAGAAGAATTATATCAGAATATCATATTTATATTGCATATCATTGAAGCATTGTGTCCAAATAGTAGAGGGTTGGTACACTGTATTTTATATTTGAGTACGTTTGCAACTGATATGGATGTCTTGCTCAAGGAACAACATTTCTTCCATAAAATCAAAATATAATTGTGTTGTCAAACTTACTTATTATACCTGTATCACAAAGCGATGGATATATATATACATTTACATGTATACTTATTTACTATTTCATCTTACACAAAGGCAGGAGGTAATTACTGTGTATGTAATTATTCCATCTTTTACTAACAAAATCTCTGAATTATTATTTTGGTTAATAGTTAGGGAATCAGCTGTGACATCAAAAGTTGCCAGTCAGTATTCTTCAGACAGTCATAACCTCATAACATTATGTATTGCCATTTACCATTTCAAGTTTTTTTTTTTAATCTACAACATATACACTGTACATGTATCCTATTGAAGAATTTAATTTGATTCTGCTGGTGAATTGTTATATCCATATCTCACAGTTTAAGAAAAACTAGTAAAGCAGTATCACAAGATTTATCTGTATTTTCTTTGAACAGATGGTTAATTAATTGAAATGTATGAAGTAATTAAGTAATTTTTATGTGACCCTATATAATTAGGTATGCTTTGGTTTAGTGTTTGCTTCAAGGATGTGTAAAAATCTTATTCAGTGGCATAAATCCATTCTGTGGAAAGGGGAATATTTCTACATTTAAATCATTATTATGGATACTTTAATATATTTACCTCTTGCAAGCGAATGCTCAAAGTTTTTCGCCTGAAATAGAAAGATGTTTTTTTGGTTGCTTTGTCTCAGCATGTTTTGTGATTCCTAAATTGGGTACTTTTTGGCTGAAGGTCGTACACACAACTATCAGTATCCTTATCCACCTTTGCAGGATCATATGAAGACTCTGACTAAAATCAATGAATCGAAAAGTTCTTAAAATGTGGCCAGTCCTGATATGAGGAGCAAGTGAGCGCTACCAAATTGTCTGCCTATCGAATGTTGCAGGGTTTAAGATTTTTCTGGAAAAAAAATTAATGATGTCATAGAGCTATAGTGAGCAAAGCAATCAAGCAATATTTTTATCAACTGTAACTTACCGGTACTACTTTTGTTACTGGGGTTGTTTGATTGTAATTAAGAAAATCATCTGGATAATCCAAACATCTATAAAAGAAATCATATTGAGATGAGAAGAACGTCGCAGGTGAAATACTTAAAAACAAAAGGTGTACATGAGTTAACAATATTACAAACTTTGTCTCGTATTTTCTGATATTTCTTCTTCTACAGACTCATCTGTCATATCTGTTGCCTGGATAGTATCGCCATTAGATACCATGATTACTGTACAATTTAAGCTCATATCCTCAATTATTAACTGTGCTGTTATGTATCTTTTTAGTGATATATTTAAATCAATATATGCTCTTGGTACGAATTTTTCAAAGCATGAATGTTCCACTCTGAAAAGTAATTTCCCCCCATGGATCTCGCTTAAGTAGAGAGAAAAGAAAATTTAGAGTATAGCATTTTCAACTTGAACGATTGGATATTTTTGGAGTGGTTGAACAAACGTGTAGATCAAGATATTTCTAGGATGTAACAGTTAATGAGATTAACAGAAGTTGTAACTATTGAAGTCAGTTTCATTAGTAAAAATTATGCATTGAATATGTTGCATTATCTCAAAAGGATTACAAGACGTCATGTACAACCCCAAAATAAGTATGTTATAGTACTGTAGCTTGTAAAAATTGTAAATAAATGAACACAAAAATTCCATGTGACAATGAGAATAAGATTTGAATTTATTGAATTGTTTCATGTAATTATGAATGCATTACCAAGCGATATGATTGCATCATGACTATGCAGTTCAAAGACAGAGTGAACTGTCAGTGAAAGCTTCATAAGTAATGTGAAAAAAGATGACTTGATGATGCTGATGATGATGATGATTATGATGTATAATGATGATGATAATGATGATGATAATGATAATGATGATAATGATGATTTGTTATCATTATTTTATTATTGATATTGATGTTGTTTATCATCATTATCATTAATATTATTATTATTTGTATTGCTTTTTTACCAAACATATATTTTTCACAAATTTGCAGATGTCATTTACCTTGTTCCCATACGTTTTTACATGACTTTCATTTTATTGACGTAGAGGACGCTGTTGATATGCTTAATTTCTATTTATTATGAATACTAATTAGTGTGCAACTTTCGGCTTTGCCGAGTTATGAATTCTTATTCTATGAGTTTTTATCTCCTCTCAAACAAAAAATTGGGTAGTTACCAGAGGTGGGTCACGAAAACGAAGAAATAGGGAGATATTCACTTCTCGGCCCATGGTCTACAACTTTTACTGAACTTTTCAACTGATACAAAACATTATTAGGGGAGACAAGACAGGAATGCATACATTTGCATCACGCTTATACACCATGCACTTGAACTAAGTTTTACTCAAGACTATGAGTAAATGTTTGCGCTTTAAAATTCGATGAGTTACTCTTAAAGACAATGTGAAAAATATAAAACATTTAAAAGCAATACAAACTGAAACAAATAAATACAAATTTACAAACAAATAGGGGTAAAACAATAATTAGAAAAGAAACTGAGAAAAATGCACTAACACAACGAATCAATACTAGTCAACGACATGATGAGGAATGTGCAACTAATACATCACATTATTATGACACAGCGCTAATTAGTTTCTGTACAAAGACATCGATGCAGTCCAAAACAATCGCAGACAAGAGTGCAGACACTTAGAAACCTCTTATAAATAAGACTGACAAATTCACTATTAAATCACAAACGATATAAAAGAAAAAAAAATGTAATCGAGCTAAAATAAAACATTAATTACGAACAAATGTTATCGTAATCAAAAAAATTAATTTCAAAATTACAACTAAAATCTAATAAATCTTAAAATACAAACTAAAAACTAAAAGAAAACAATACTTAACTCCAAACCTACAAACTTCAATACCCACTAAAAACAAACAAACTAACACATGCATAATACTTTGAAACAAAAGTAAGATGACACTTACTAAACTTTATACTGAAACTTTTCAACTGATACAAAACACTATTAGGCCCCCTATGGAAGACAACAAACGATTACAAGTATATGCATACGTTTACACCTGACATCTACATGTACTTGCACCCCACTATACCTTTATTACAGACATGCGCTTTAAAATTCGATAAGCAACTCTTAAAAGTAATGTAGACAATTTATAATTATAATAACAGCAAAACAAGAACGAAACAAATAATATGTGGAATCATTGAACAAAATGTACAATACTGCAAAGACCACGGAAGAGTGTAGGAGGAGCTGACTTTTCCCCGTAACTGAGCAATGAGGTATTATTTTAAGTGAGCAGCGAGGCCATGACTGAGAAATGAGTACAAATTTGAGTGAGCCGGTCACGAAGTGACGATCATGCAGCGACGGACAAGTGGTATTGTAGTGTGCGCGTATGTAATCGTTCAAGACGCAAGGAGCGTCTTGAAAGAGCCCCAAACTCAATGATTCAAGACATCCTGATGGAAAGAGGATCCAGAGGACGTTGCTCGTCTTTTTTATTCAACGGTTTTTGATGACTTGTCCAAACTGATTGACTCCACGATCAAACAACTGAATTAATACAATCATGGTTTGTGTTAAAAGTAATATTACATAACTGTTCATCCTTTATTATTCAATTTATACTTACGTGCATGGTTTTCAATAAAGGTAAAAAGGTTAAATTATGTATTGATTTGTTATCCAATCATTCTGTGTTTATTATCCGTATGTTGTTAAATTTAACTTAAAATATAATTATTTAAGTGAATAAAGAGACACAAATAAAAAGACGACGCGGGTGCCTAAATACTAACCGGATGTCATCAGAATTCCTTGAGTGGTCAACGGGCAAAGGATCATTTTCAACTGTGTGTGGACAGTATGTCACCTTCTTTCCCATTCTCCGCTGTATCCGCCGTAAACAAGTGTTTAATTTTAGCCATGGACAGGTCCGAGAGTTTTTTGTCACGAAATTTAACAAAAGCCAAACATTTGTAAGGAATGTTTGTGTGGATCATTATCTACTTTTAAAACATCTTTTTCAACCGTGTTCATTTCATATCAAACGCCTTTTATAGCCCAAAGCGTCCAATCCGAAGGCAACGTGTACCTTTAAGTTTTCCGTTTTTTAGATTTTAAGTTTTTAAGTTTTATTTTTATTTTTTATTTTTCATTTATTTATTTTTTTTTTATCCCGGGATAACATTTTATTTCTCTCTTATCAACTTACATTAACATAGTAAAGAGAACAAATGAAACATCTTATATATCAGAAATTTAATTCGAAATGGAATAAGTATTATGTACTCTGTGAATAACCTACTGTAACCAGTTTAATTCTTATTATTTACTGTAATATAAGATGTTTCATTTGTTCTCTTTACTATGTTAATGTAAGTTGATAAGAGAGAAATAAAATGTTATCCCGGGATAAAAAAAAAATAAATAAATGAAAAATAAAAAATAAAAATAAAACTTAAAAACTTAAAATCTAAAAAACGGAAAACTTAAAGGTACACGTTGCCTTCGGATTGGACGCTTTGGGCTATAAAAGGCGTTTGATATGAAATGAACACGGTTGAAAAAGATGTTTTAAAAGTAGATAATGATCCACACAAACATTCCTTACAAATGTTTGGCTTTTGTTAAATTTCGTGACAAAAAACTCTCGGACCTGTCCATGGCTAAAATTAAACACTTGTTTACGGCGGATACAGCGGAGAATGGGAAAGAAGGTGACATACTGTCCACACACAGTTGAAAATGATCCTTTGCCCGTTGACCACTCAAGGAATTCTGATGACATCCGGTTAGTATTTAGGCACCCGCGTCGTCTTTTTATTTGTGTCTCTTTATTCACTTAAATAATTATATTTTAAGTTAAATTTAACAACATACGGATAATAAACACAGAATGATTGGATAACAAATCAATACATAATTTAACCTTTTTACCTTTATTGAAAACCATGCACGTAAGTATAAATTGAATAATAAAGGATGAACAGTTATGTAATATTACTTTTAACACAAACCATGATTGTATTAATTCAGTTGTTTGATCGTGGAGTCAATCAGTTTGGACAAGTCATCAAAAACCGTTGAATAAAAAAGACGAGCAACGTCCTCTGGATCCTCTTTCCATCAGGATGTCTTGAATCATTGAGTTTGGGGCTCTTTCAAGACGCTCCTTGCGTCTTGAACGATTACATACGCGCACACTACAATACCACTTGTCCGTCGCTGCATGATCGTCACTTCGTGACCGGCTCACTCAAATTTGTACTCATTTCTCAGTCATGGCCTCGCTGCTCACTTAAAATAATACCTCATTGCTCAGTTACGGGGAAAAGTCAGCTCCTCCTACACTCTTCCGTGGTCTTTGCAGTATTGTACATTTTGTTCAATGATTCCACATATTATTTGTTTCGTTCTTGTTTTGCTGTTATTATAATTATAAATTGTCTACATTACTTTTAAGAGTTGCTTATCGAATTTTAAAGCGCATGTCTGTAATAAAGGTATAGTGGGGTGCAAGTACATGTAGATGTCAGGTGTAAACGTATGCATATACTTGTAATCGTTTGTTGTCTTCCATAGGGGGCCTAATAGTGTTTTGTATCAGTTGAAAAGTTTCAGTATAAAGTTTAGTAAGTGTCATCTTACTTTTGTTTCAAAGTATTATGCATGTGTTAGTTTGTTTGTTTTTAGTGGGTATTGAAGTTTGTAGGTTTGGAGTTAAGTATTGTTTTCTTTTAGTTTTTAGTTTGTATTTTAAGATTTATTAGATTTTAGTTGTAATTTTGAAATTAATTTTTTTGATTACGATAACATTTGTTCGTAATTAATGTTTTATTTTAGCTCGATTACATTTTTTTTTCTTTTATATCGTTTGTGATTTAATAGTGAATTTGTCAGTCTTATTTATAAGAGGTTTCTAAGTGTCTGCACTCTTGTCTGCGATTGTTTTGGACTGCATCGATGTCTTTGTACAGAAACTAATTAGCGCTGTGTCATAATAATGTGATGTATTAGTTGCACATTCCTCATCATGTCGTTGACTAGTATTGATTCGTTGTGTTAGTGCATTTTTCTCAGTTTCTTTTCTAATTATTGTTTTACCCCTATTTGTTTGTAAATTTGTATTTATTTGTTTCAGTTTGTATTGCTTTTAAATGTTTTATATTTTTCACATTGTCTTTAAGAGTAACTCATCGAATTTTAAAGCGCAAACATTTACTCATAGTCTTGAGTAAAACTTAGTTCAAGTGCATGGTGTATAAGCGTGATGCAAATGTATGCATTCCTGTCTTGTCTCCCCTAATAATGTTTTGTATCAGTTGAAAAGTTCAGTAAAAGTTGTAGACCATGGGCCGAGAAGTGAATATCTCCCTATTTCTTCGTTTTCGTGACCCACCTCTGGTAACTACCCAATTTTTTGTTTGAGAGGAGATAAAAACTCATAGAATAAGAATTCATAACTCGGCAAAGCCGAAAGTTGCACACTAATTAGTATTCATAATAAATAGAAATTAAGCATATCAACAGCGTCCTCTACGTCAATAAAATGAAAGTCATGTAAAAACGTATGGGAACAAGGTAAATGACATCTGCAAATTTGTGAAAAATATATGTTTGGTAAAAAAGCAATACAAATAATAATAATATTAATGATAATGATGATAAACAACATCAATATCAATAATAAAATAATGATAACAAATCATCATTATCATCATTATCATTATCATCATCATTATCATCATCATTATACATCATAATCATCATCATCATCAGCATCATCAAGTCATCTTTTTTCACATTACTTATGAAGCTTTCACTGACAGTTCACTCTGTCTTTGAACTGCATAGTCATGATGCAATCATATCGCTTGGTAATGCATTCATAATTACATGAAACAATTCAATAAATTCAAATCTTATTCTCATTGTCACATGGAATTTTTGTGTTCATTTATTTACAATTTTTACAAGCTACAGTACTATAACATACTTATTTTGGGGTTGTACATGACGTCTTGTAATCCTTTTGAGATAATGCAACATATTCAATGCATAATTTTTACTAATGAAACTGACTTCAATAGTTACAACTTCTGTTAATCTCATTAACTGTTACATCCTAGAAATATCTTGATCTACACGTTTGTTCAACCACTCCAAAAATATCCAATCGTTCAAGTTGAGCTCTTGAAAAATTCGTACCAAGAGCATATCATTGATTTAAATATATATCACTAGAAAAGATACATAACAGCACAGTTAATAATTGAGGATATGAGCTGTAAAGTTGTACAGTAATCATGGTATCTAATGGGCGATACTATCCAGGCAACAGATATGACAGATGAGTCTGTAGAAGAAGAAATATCAGAAAATACGAGACAAAGTTTGTAATATTGTTAACTCTTGTATACACCTTTTGTTTTTAAGTATTTCACCTGCGACGTTCTTCTCATCTCAATATGATTTCTTTTATAGATCGTTGGATTATCCAGATGATTTTCTTAATTACAATCAAACAACCCCAGTAACAAAAGTAGTACCGGTAAGTTACAGTTGATAAAAATATTGCTTGATTGCTTTGCTCACTATAGCTCTATGACATCATTAATTTTTTTTCGCAGAAAAAATCTTAAACCCTGCAACATTCGATAGGCAGACAATTTGGTAGCGCTCACTTGCTCCTCATATCAGGACTGGCCACATTTTAAGAACTTTTCGATTCATTGATTTTAGTCAGAGTCTTCATATGATCCTGCAAAGGTGGATAAGGATACTGATAGTTGTGTGTACGACCTTCAGCCAAAAAGTACCCAATTTAGGAATCACAAAACATGCTGAGACAAAGCAACCAAAAAAACATCTTTCTATTTCAGGCGAAAAACTTTGAGCATCTCGCTTGCAAGAGGTAAATATATTACAGTATCCATAATAATGATTTAAATGTAGAAATATCTCCCCTTTCACAGAATGGATTTTATGCCACTGAACTAAGATTTTCTACACATCCTTGAAGCAAACACTAAACCCAACAGCCATCACCTAACTTATATAGGAGTCACATAAAAAATTACCTCTACAATTACTTCACTACCATTTCAATTAATTAACCATCTGTTCAAGAAAAATAACACGATAAATCTTGTGATACTGCTTTACTAGTTTTTCTTAAACTGTGAGATATGGATATAACAATTCACCAGCAGAATCAAATTTAAATTCTTCATCAGGATACATGTACAGTGTATATGTTGTAGATTAATAACAAAAACTTGAAATGGTAAATGGCAATACATAATGTTATGAGGTTATGACTGTCTGAAGAATACTGACTGGCAACTTTTGATGTCACAGCTGATTCCCCTAACTATTAACCCAAAATAATAATTCAGAGATTTTGTTAGTAAAAGATGGAATAATTAAATACACACAGTAATTACCTCCTGCCTTTGTGTAAGATGCAAATAGTAAATAAGTATACATGTAAATGTATATTATATATATCCATCGGCTTGTGATACAGGTATAATAAGTAAGTTTGACAACACAATTATATTTTTGTTTTATGGAAGAAATGTTGTTCCTCTGAGCAAGACTCATCATATCAGTTGCAAACGTACTCAAATATAAAATACAGGTGTACCAACCCTCTACTATTTGTGACACGAATGCTGTCAATGATATGCAATATAAATATGATATTCTGATATAATTCTTCTGGTTCGTTTATCTCTAAATTGCTGTCTAAAGAAAAAATTAAAATCAACAGAAGGACCACACAAATATGCACATGAGTTGAATATGCGCGCTAAAGCAAGATGAATTCTACACGTCTTCGATCCTTCAATGTCTGTGTCTTCATCAAAGCATCTTCCATCAACTGGATTTTCACAATCTGTACACTTGCACAGATCGGTGCATGGCACATTATGCTGCCGGCAAGAGCATCTTCCCCTTGTTTTTTCCCACTTGGGACCTTGCAGTTTGTCTTCTTGCAAGTGCAGTGGGTTAGTTCTAGCAAACTGCTAGGGGCAGGGGGTTGTTCTCCCCAGACAATATCTATTTTTTCCATCTTCCACTTTCCCAACCATGACCATGTGGACTTGGAATGTCAGGGGTCTGCTCTAGACAACATGTGTGTACTGTGGCCTGATAATTAGCTCTCCTTATGTGCATTGTCAGTGAGTCCTTTTGTCGGTGGGAGACGTGCTTCTGACTTAATCAACAGGAGAAACATGTTATACCTGGTGTGTCTTCCAACTCGGGGATAACTGCGCAATCTTGGTGTGCTACTTGCAGCCTCTGAAATGAGTGGAAGACAGTGGAAACGTGTCAGGAAAAAAATTAAATGAAGAGCCAATCACAAAGCACAAAGAGGAGCATGAGGGTTTTTTCCAATTTAGCTCATTGGTATGAATACAAATTGGTAGATGCTATATTTTCTTCTCTAAAATGAAGAGTAAAGGTTACCCTTGGTATACCACCAACATCTGCACACAGAAAAAAAGAAGAAAAATAATGCAGTGAAAAGCTTGCTATGCTCTTCAAAATATATATAAAAAACAATTAAATATAACATTTACACAATAACAATATTCCTTTCCTCAGGGACAAACTCATACTCAAACCAATATATTTGTTTGTTCTTTACTGAAGCCAACACACAAAAGCCCAAAAAATAAATTAGTAAATTCTACCTGTTTTCCTTTCATGCCTCCTGATAGCACGGTTGACCTCTGTAATGTTGCAGAAATTGCGATAGCATTCAGCATGGTAACCTGGACTGGCACGTTGTCTCCTATGTTTGAAAAAAATGAAAATAATGACTAAAAGACTAGAATATCATAACAATTAAGAATTTCTGACAGTTTGAAGATAATGCTGCAATTGCCTCGGGGATACTTGATGTGCATTTCTTGTGATAAGGAGGAGAAATAGCTAGCTATGCTTAACAAGCAGTGAAGTTTAAACTCGTTATTGGAAAACGGTGACATCCCAAGGTAAGATTATGGGTGGTTTTTTCACCATGCCATTGTTGAGGATGGCTGAGTGCATGTCTAGATGAATATATTTTCAATTCCTATTTCCAGTTGGTCATGCTAGTCAATGCCAATAATTACAGCCCTATGCAATGATCTTGAGTATCTCCATTCTCCAGTGAACCTTTATGAATTTACAAAAACAATATAAGATTAAGACTCTAAAATTGACCAATTTAATCTGTCTCTAGCTTGATAACCTCTTAATTCTGTCCGCCTTAAAAAAACAAAAACAATTAACATACGATTGTGATCGTAGACCTCTACATATATGTCTATGTCTTAGTTATGATATATGGCCAGGCAGTGCCTAGGCTTGTACTCCAAGATCGGTTGAACTTTTTTAGACCCCTCCCCAGGACATCGATCAATTACATGTAGACTAGATATGTGCCCCGCCAAACATCAAACTCTGGCTACGGATCAAACTACAACCCAACCATATTTCAATATTATAAGCGGCCACCGAACAAGAAGCAGATAATATTCGGTCTTAGTACTGTACCCACCACGACCTCCAGTTTAAATTCCACTAGGAATCTTTTGGAGGAACAACAACCAAGTACCAAGAGGCCATGGCCTCTGGAGAAAATTAACAAGGTAAATTCAGTTTCACTGTTTATACTAGGTGAAGGGTCTACAGACTTAGTTACCAACCAACACCATAGTTACAGAGCACGCATAACTTTTCAGCAATTTTGGGCTCTGAGATGTACAATGTTTTATAGTCCCTAGATTATTGTCACATGTAATTTGACAAATAAAGCCAATAGCCCTCCTACCCGCTTACAAAAAAAAAAACACTTACCTCCCACTCCTTTCGTCATGATCATTATCACAGAGCTGTTCTCTGTCGATGGTCTTGCTCTTCAGTAGCAGTAGGCGTTTGTAACACTGTCCCAGTCATAGCGATCTGCGTTGTGTGCAATCTTACTTTCGATGGTATTTTCCGCTTTTTTCCATAGATTTGCACATTCCTTGAATTTTTGGAAAGACTTCTCCCTAAGAGGGAATAACTCTGCTATGAGTTGCAACAACGTGCATGCAACAAAATCCTGAAATTGCACCCTCACAATCGTCGGCAGATGCGCTGCTGGTAACATCAACGTCCGACGATGAATACATCGCCATGTTCGCTGTATGCGCCTACACGAAACGAACCATGTGATTGGTTGATATGCGTGGAATAATCCCGATGCCCACATGAAAGAGGGAATGTAATTGGCTTACATTTTCGAGATTTTGGACTCAAAATTCATGGTTTTTTCATCTTTTCTAAATAATGTGGGGTTTCAGAAATGCCGAGTTATCTTTTGTGCATCTACACATATTTTTTGTATCATACTGTCTCAATAAATACTAGTTACTTTCGATGGGTCACGAAAGTTAAGGAAGTTCGGCCTATGGCCCATTGGGTCTATTGGCTTACTTCTGTTTCGAAAACAAGTATGCAGATACTAAATCTTTTATATAATGATTCAGTAGGTTTTCTAGGCTTATGCAATAGTTTTTTAGCTTTTGAGTTTAGTCTTTCGTTTTTCTTGTAGTGTTTTATTTTGTAGCTTGAAGTTTTCTAATATATATGTTTTAAACAAAGATTTAATGCTTAATTATAGTTCTTAAGCTATTTTAGTTGGTTAATTTTTCTAAGTTCTTTAGATTTTCCAGTTCAGTATGTTTTTCTTTTAGTTTTTAGTTTATAGGTTTTAGTTTTTAAGATTCGAGTTTAGTTTTCTTTTTTATTTTAGTTTTTATTATGTAGTTTGCAGTTTTTAGTAATGGTTTCTTCCTTTTTAGTTTGTAGTCTGTAGTTTGCAGCAGTTTGTGGTTTGGACGTAGGTTTAAAAAACTTTTAGTCTTTTTTAAGTTTGTAAGTTTTAGTATTACTTTTTCTTCTAGTTTTTATTTATTTGTAGTTTGCAGTTTTCAGTATGTATTTTTGTAGTTTGTAGTTTGTATGCTGAAGTTTTTTCGGTTTTTAATTTATCAATTTTCTTTTTTCGATTTGTAGTTCGTAGTTTGCAGTTTGCAATTTGCAGTATTTCTTTTGTTCAGTTTGTAGTTATGTAGTTTTTAAGATTTTTAATTAAACAAATTATATTTAGTTTGTAGTTTGTAGTTTTGTAGTTTAAAGCTTTAAGTTTTTTTAGTTTGTAAGCTTTTAAAAATTTTGAGATTAGTATTTGTTTTCTCTTTTAGTTTCTTATTTTGTAGTTTGCAGTTGCTTTTCTACGTATTTTTAGTCTTAATATTTAGTATGTTTTCGGAGTTCTGTTAGTTTCTATAGTCTGCAAGTTTTTACGTTTTCTAGTATGTTTTTTCATATTTTGGTTTGTAGTTTGTAGTTTACCAGTCTTGTACGTCATGTTTACTACACTAAACTAAGTAAATTACATTATGATTAAAGTCTCATCAACATTGTTAGTTAAAATCGGACAAAAGTTCGTAAGAGTCATGTGATGTATCTTGTGATTATGCAAAAAAAAAAAGTCTTTCAATCCGGAATGAAGACATAGTCATTTTTACTAGCAGAAAATAACCTGTTTTTTAATGAAAATATTGTCTTCTTGCTAACAACGATAAGCATTCAACAGTCAGTTCCAATCAACATTGGAAGCTACGCGTCTTGTCGTGTACAAAATAGACACCTTTCCTTCGTTAAATGACAAACTGTATGTGTGAGAGGTAGGCTACTGGACAAATTATAATCCTTTACCAAATAGTGGGGGAAACACTAATCGGTACATGACGTAGGCCTAATGGCAAAATTTGTTATAAGGTCGCAATGTATGCAGGCTAAAGGCAAGTGACAACTCTACCGATTGTGTGCGTGTGTGTAAATCATGGCTACAATGTCCGAAATGCGTTTTCTTTTCTGTTCTGCCGCGAAAATCAACGCATAATTCTTTCTCTAATAACTTCTATCAAGTTTGCGGTAAAGAACGTATCGACGTGGGCAATAATGACTATAACTATTGATAGACGATTCAGAGAACGTACTACAGATGCTGCCGCTTCATTATAACACATGGAGCTACGGTTACGTGTTGGTTTCTTCATGCGCGCCATCTGATGTTGTGAGTTTATTTTCCACGCTAAATGATGTTTATCTAAGAAACAGTCCTGAGATGGACTCGGTTGACAGTTAAGGTTATTGGATAACTTGTAGAAGAAACAAATCTAAATTGTTTAAAACTGTTGCTCTAGGGACTTAGGTTTGTCGTTTAGTATTGTGTACCAAGACGATAAGGATGACATTCATCTTCATCCGAATGATCGCGCCCTAAAAATAAAAAAAGGGAAAAATCGTTGCGGTGGGCAATGATAGTTCGTTAGTTTGAGTACATTTTGTATCTCAATAAGCTGAAGAATGAAATATGTTTGTCTCCTCATTTGCTAAAAGTAACAGCTCAAATATTAGATTCTAAAGAATCGAATTGACTGTGATATATGCGTTGATTTGTAACACAGAGTTATGGTGGATCGTGTTTTTACTCCAACGATAAATTGTTTACAAAAATAAATACAATCTCGGATTCATCGATCGACAGCTGATACATTCGCTGAGAAAGAGCTACTGCTGTTTGCTCCACAGACAACTCCATGAAATTCCAAAAGTACTGTCGGCACGTCTGACATGCTTTAATGTACTAAATAAAGTCAGACAATATGAAAAACATGATGAAGGTTTAGTCTCGATGTAACTGGAACTGTCAATTAGTATCGAGCTTAATCGTAGAATGGTAACAGGAATGGTCCCTGTGTAGGTATATATTAGCACCGGAGGACGCCTAAATCAGAAATTCTGATTTGGCTACAAGACATACACACAGTTTAAACTTTTACAAAGGGTATCGTTTGAAATATAAAATGCGAGACTCCTATTGGATGTGCTCGCTCCACCTGTTTTCAAAATAAATTGCGATCATTGTCAGTGACACCAAATATGAGACTCAGATTGGCTGTGCTTCTCTCGCAATTGATTTGAAAATAAGTGACATCATCGTCAGGAGACGCCAAATCGACGCTCCGATTGGCTCGATGATTGTAAGGGGGATGGTAAGTCTTGCATAACATAAACCTGTCTCGTCCAGACCTGTAGACTTTCTTTTCATACCATTGGTTTTATTTGAAATTTAGCTTACATCTATAAAGGGGGGGGGACGCCAAATACGGCGCTCGATTGGTTACCATTTAGGAAGAAAAGAAGAGGGGGTGGTTAAGTCTGCATAAACCTGTCTCGTCAAGACTTTAGATCTGCCTTTGTACCCTTTTTTTTATTCATTACCTCGAGGATAAGTTTAACTCTTTTGTTGACGCCTTTTATCCCCACGTAGACCATCTTCTATATGGACTATATTGTTCCTCCCCTACCCTCCTCCCCAAATTCCTTTTCTCGTTCACCCCCCCTCCACTCTTAATCCGTGTAATTACATATCGTGGAAAATCTGACTGCGTCGCCTTTTACGACCTTTGTTCGATGGTACTATCAGGTATACATAATTCTGTCCTATCAAACCCCGTATCTTCTGAAGCCCATTTCAGAATTTCTTGTCTTTAAAGACGTCTAGATCTGCCTTTTGTACCCCTTTATTTCTTTTTTCTATTTCATTACCTCGAGGATAAGTTGTAACTTTTGTTGACGCCTTGTTTTAGTCCCCACGGTAGACGCATCTTCTATATGGGATAGTATTGTTCACTCCCCTACCCTCCTCCCAATAATTCCTTTTGTTCACCCCCTCCACTCTTAATCCGTGTAATTACATTTCACAGACTACCTGACTGCGTCGCCTTTTAGAACTTTGTTCGATGGTACAATACTATGCATAATTCTGTCCTATCAAAGCCCCCGCTTCTCATTGGCCCAATTCAGAATTTTGTCTCATCAAGCCCCCCTACCTCATTGGACCATTTCAAATCATAGCCTCTCGCTCTCATTAAACCCTCCTCTCTCAATGGTCAATTTCAGTGTAACGTGAAAGTTACTTACGGCGGGCATAGCGGTATTCTCTAATCATTCTGCCACGATGGACTGTACAATCATTTACCCTCTGCTGCCAAGCTAAAATGAATACCAAGTACTTAGATTATATATTTTTATGGTGCCGCGCAAAAACAAGACTGATTACGGGTGTAATTTCTCTGGAGAAGAAAAGAGCGGAGGTAAATGAGCTCCATAGGGTTTTACATCGCCTCAAGACGAACAACTATGACGAAGAGTTGGAATCTCATCACGGTAGAGATGGCAACGAAACAGCGCACGCTTCGTAAAAAACGAGAAATACCTGAACTACCTGGCACAACTGACGCGGCAAGAGAAAGCTCGTCTGGTGGGAGGCCTATTTCACCGAAGGAACAGATGGCCTCCAGAAACTGCAACGTTTGAATCAACGGTGATCAGCGTCCAGTATAAAACAACCGGCTCTTTTAAGAGCCACCACTTCGTCAAAAAAAGAGATTCATCCACTGGTCTGTTACGTAAGGGTAATAAACAAACAAAATCTGTCTAATTTTATTCATTTGCTTATTTATTGTTATTATTATTATTTGTGACCTGCTCTATCGAATTGAGGAATGTCTCGGAAATGTTGAAATTTGAGTTATACATACCATGTTAACAAGTACACTCACAGGCTTTCCAACAATACCGATTATTATTTATGTAGCTCGTTTCAGTCCGAAGTTATCAGACAATGAAGAGAAGTCTACAAGACAAAGCCACATTTTTTTTAAAACTAATACCCACCAAAATCGCAGAATCGTTTTTTTAGTGTGTTGTTTCAAGATTTTTGATTGTTAACAACGTTTTGAATGGTGAATTACACGTATATATATTTTTTTTCCACCCCGCCATTTCATAAACTTGCCCTCCACTCTCAGTTGGTCCGATTCAGAATCTCACCCTCCATTCTCATTTGGCGCCATTTCAAATCACAACCCTCCACTCGTCAATAGTCCGATTCAAATCTCACGCCCTCCATTCTCGAATTGGGCCCAGTTGTCAAATCTCATTCTCCCTCCGTCTCATTGACCCAATTTCAAATCACACCTCCACTCTCAATAGTCCGATTCAAATCTCACCCTCCTCTCTCATTGGTCCATTTCAAATCTCATCCTCCCCTCTCATTGGCCCAATTCAAATCACACCCTCCATTATTATGATAATTCTGTCTCATCAAGACTTCTACCCTCCATTATTATGATGAATTTTTGTCTCATCAAGAGCTTCGTACCCTCCAGTTATTATGATAATTCTGTCTCATCAAGACTTCTACCACTCCTTTATTATGCTAATTCTGTCTCATCAGAGACTCTCTACCCTCCATTGTTATGCTAATTCTGTCTCATCAAGACTTCTACCCTCCATTATTATGCTAATTCTGTCTCATAAAGGACTTCTACCCCTCTTTATTATGCTTATTCTCTGTCTCATCAAGACTCCTAGCCTCCATTGTTATGCTAGATTTTAAATCATTTAAATCCCCATTGTTCTTGTGCATCATGCATTAAACTAACAATAGATTTGTCTCATCAAGACTCCAAAGACACAACGACCTGTCGATACTGTACGTTCATTATAATGATTCAAATAGAAAGTTTAAAACTGTGAAACAAAAATTCTGGCTTCCCTCACCTGTTTGAAGATTGTGCAAGCTGTGAGGAACATTGGTGGGAGGGGCGGGAGGGGGGGTCCACTAACCTCTAAAGAGCGCGCACCCAAACCATCCTCAGCCCTTTAAAAATAATATAAATATACTTTAGTTCAACAGCTTTGTGGTATTATTCTCACTACAAATCAAGAAATGTAAAGATTGTGCTTGTAAATTTATGTTTCTTTGCTTAATTTTACCATTTAGTGCGTATTTTTGGCGGCCACTCTTGAAAACAGCGCCCTCACAGTCTTACCCACCACCCAGGATTTTTGCAGACAACCAGATTTCAAAAGTGATATGGTTAAGGGGTTCTCAAAAAAATAGTTGTCTCTCGCAAAAATCCCCAGGGGGGTGCAGGGGGGTGGGGGTAGCCCACGGACTAAAGGTGATAATCCTTTAATCCCCACAAAATTCGACAATGCCTGCTTTTGCCCCGTTTGGTGAGGTATTGTCCGAAAACCTCAAGCCATTGAACCCATAGTTCCTCTTTGAGTAGCCGCATGTGTCTTAATGAGCATGGAATGACCTCTCATGCATAAATATTATTCAGAGTTTACAAGAATGTATTCATACATACTTACAACAAACCCTTACATCGGCACCGCAGGAAAAAACACTGGTACCAGTGTGAATACCGCAGTGTTTAATTTTGCAAACGTTCGCCTAAGAGCGTAATTCACAGGTTAGGCATGAAAAATTATGCAGCCAGCTTGCGAGTTCACCATAGACTTGGCTGGCATTGGTATGTCGTTTCATGTTCAGGTACAGTAAACACCGAAAGTTTAGCGTGCCTTTCGTGTGCTTTCGATTAGCAACATTAATAAAATTGAGAAATGCAGGAGAATCGGCCGTTAAGCAGCTCTATCGAAATATTGGCACTGTGAGCCTGACTACACCACCAAAAAAGCGAGCAGGGAGAACTCTCGTACAAACACCTTTAATGAGGACACCATCAATGGCTTGACCTGCCCAAGTCACCCATCTGACTACGATGTTTACTTTGGCCCCTGAGCTCATGTCATAAGTTTCATACGGAAATGGAAGACTAGGGCAGCATTGGTGGTCCGGTTTTGCCCTGTCACTAGTTTTAAAAAGTTTGTACGGTGAATTGTTTTTATTTATTAAAAGACTATTGACAGTGTATATTATTGTCCCCAAAAATGTGTGAAATTCAAGTTATTTTATTACAATTCTTGTTTGCCGTAGATGGTGATTGGTTTAGCTCAGCTGACTGTTATGAGTATTGGTCAGACAAAGAAGCAAGTGACTGCACACAGGAGTAGCAACAAAGCTCTGTTGTGGCACGGTCTTTTTTTGGTGCAATGTCAATGCAGAAAGGGAGAACGATGGCCCTCAGATGCCAGCCACGTCTGTGGAAGCTGTGCATCCCACAGTTTGCTGCCAAGAAACACCACAAGTACATGACACTTGCTCATCGACTTTTGGCAGGTAGGTTTAAGAAGATAACAAATCATCAGCTTGAGTAACGCATTGTATTTTCTTTAATGTGTTTGGTCACAATATACAATGAACTTGTTAAGACAAACAAATACAACGTTATTGGCCCGATACAAGTTAACACTATAATGGCTGTTTTGTTTAGTTCTCTTTAGAAAATAAGTTAGGACTTGTGCACAATTCTTTAAATTGTTTGTTGTCATCAATTCATGGCTCTTCGCTTGCTGTCTTCTACAAGTTATACATTCTATCCCAAAAGTCTGAAATAACACTCAAAAGTGTTTATGGCACTCATTCGTCAAAAGTACATGGTGTCCTATTGCACTTAATCTGTGAAATTGTTTCCCATTGTTTTTCGTATAGGCCCTAAATGGTCATCGCATACTGTTTTTTATTTTATTTTAGGCGTAAATTGATGGCTGCCAGACCGTCTGGCCCACGATGTTACCTGTAACAGAACGGCAAACATAACTGGAGGCCCTGGTAAAACACGTGGCCCTTGATCTTCTGAACGAGTTTGAGAACAATGAATTCATGAGTAAGAACTAAATTACCTGAACATATATTTTGGGAAATATGAATGTCATGGTGTTGCTTTTGTACCTCTTACGTAAGATTCCAATGTTTCAAGTTTACATTATGAAATAAGTGGTAAGGAATACAGTGGATAAGTAAGCATTCTTGTTGTGTATTTTTAATGTACAATTAACGAACATAATTGGGTTATTACTATTTGTGAGATACACTGAAGCATGCAAGGGGGAACTATACGGACGCACTTATTGATCGTGTCAGCCGGATAAACTGGGACATTGGGAACCCTCGCTCCGTACGGATGTTCACTGAGCAACTACTTGATAGGTACTTTGCCAGGTCAAACAAAACAAGGGTCTCAAGATTGTGTGACATAGTCAAATGCGTTGCAGTGTTGTAGGTCTCGAGACCTGTCTCGGTCTCCCCCTCGTGGCCTGGTTTATGAGCTGTTTGGCTGCTTTAGCCACTCCAAGCTCGGTGCCGTTAGGGACTCGTTGGGTAGAGATCTGTCCGTCCGTCTGGTTTAAGGGATAGTTGTAGCTAGAGATTTTTGTCAAAAAATTAAATCAATATAAACAATTCTTTAAATGTGTTGTGAGAAATATCTATCTACTAACTTAATTATTAGTAAATTTCATTTCAAATTAATACACTTTCGGTTATTTATTACGCGATACGAAGTATTCAACAAAGTGATGGCTGACCAGCTCGGCAAAATATTATATATATTTAGAAATCCTTTAAAGAACCTTATATAAAATTAAATAAATAACAACAGGTACAGAGTTGGCAAACTCAAAAAATTGTCCAAGTATTTCTTTTAGCGTTTTTAAAAAATTTTAATTATTGTTATTATTATTATTTTCACTCCAATCCGTTTCAAGAAACGCTTTGCCTGTTTTGCATTCTATATGCGGTTCATACAAAATGGCGTCCTGTTGGTCTTTGGGTCGGTGTAACGCGGTGTGAAAAAAATTACTCATAATACTGTCAAAAATGTCATCTCTCGTGAACTTTGGGGAAATTCCAGAACATGTGCTGCAACAAGAAACCCCTGCTTCAAATTCATAATTACAGCACCGTCTTCAAGTCGGCATAGAGAAGTCTACAAGATATACATTTTGGTGAGGACTTAAAATTCACATTCAGTGTCGTGTGCACTATCCATACCATGACCTGTATACAGTACGGCGGTTGGTACGTACGTCGTTGCACATTATTTTAGTTTCATTGTCGTGTATATTTAGGTTTTCGGGCAATCCGCCCGGAACACCTCCTGTTTTTGTACGTTTTAAAAAAAATACTTCTTTCTGCTTATCCCGCCGCGATTGTCCGCAAAAACCGCACACTTCCGAAGCTCACACAAACTTCAAACTTCACATATAGTTAGATCGTTACTTGTAGAAGACACCCGCTGGAGTGACGTCATGATGACGTCATCAGGTGTCGAAATACCAGTAAATCAAAGGTATAATATTTCAGCAAATTCATAAACTCGAAAACTGCTGAATGGATTTGTACATTCTATACATCATCGGACAGTTCTTGGAAAACCCAACAAACAATTCACAAAGAGTGACCCGCAATTTTATCTTGACTTCCGGTCCAAAACGGAAGTTGAAATTTCAATAATTTATATCTAAAGAACTTCTCGTACTTGAATCGAAATGTTACCACCAGGTTGTAGGATCTTGTGCCTTCTCAAACTTTTACACAGAGATGATACTAGTTTGACCTTACTTTCTGGTCAAAATCGGGTGTTAAAGGTAACGTAGGCCTATATATTGACCCGCATTAAAAGCACGTGAAAAGATCTTTTACTGAGACACGTAAAACCGTATCTAACCCAGTGGCACGGTAGCCAGTCTGTTGCGTTCCAGTACAACCACGCGGCTGGCTGCTCCACTTCCGGCCTGTTCATAAGGTCCTGCACAGGGTCCTGCATGTAACCTGTGTATACACGATACACTAGCACACATTCCGCGCGCCACGAAGACGGTGTGTATACATCCACAATAACGTGAAACGGATTGTTGATGTCAAATCCAGCTGGGTGGCGCTATACCTTGGTAAATGGTTGTTTGTTAACGTACTGCGCTTTTTATAATGCAACAGACTCAGAAATGTACGGCGTTCGACGTAGTCCAATAAATAGCTCAGTGCATAATATCCTTCGTGTTAGCCTTTTGTTGGCTTGGTGGTAAATATCAACTAAAACGAGTGTATTTTGCTGAACTGCTTGTTTGGGTGATTTTAATAAATCGTAAGATAAACTGAGAAAATGTGATCGGAAAAAAGATCAACATAAATTTGACTCTAATCAACACCGGTTTTTACAAGATTTTACTTTTAAATCCTGTTGAATACTTCAAAGAAATACAATGTGAACAGCAAAACAAATTCAACATAAATTGCACATCGTGTAAACTGTAGGTTCTTATGCCCCTTGATCATAATCATGACAAATGATGTTGCTTCAGTTATCGGCAACCACAAAAAGGTAGCAAGCAGGCGTAGTTTGATAAAATTTATTTTTGAATTGTTAGTGATAGTCTTCTTAAACAATCAGTTCAGTTAGTGACTATTTACACACACATTCTGGAGTTTCAATGCATAGGCCTATCCATCGAAACATAAATAAACTTCATTGAATGGAAATACATAATACTTAATAGTTGTACTTGTGAGTCATTCAAAGGCTCGTTTTCACAAGATCTGCTAGTCAAGATGAAGGGGAAGTGGGGAGAATGTTCTTCTTCTGTATGACTATGAAATGACAATGGACCCTTGCCCTTTCAAATAATCTAAAGTAATGTACTCATTTGCTAAATTTATTTTTGTAAGTTCGACCTGTTATTTTTTCACTTGGCACATATTTAAATACCTATGTCCTCGATAAATAAATTCTAACTTCATAATGATGGTCATCGGTTTTCTAATTCTGGCTAAACAAAAGTTTATTATTTAGAAAATGTTATATTCCGAGTAGCCTTTATTTCCTGTGTATAAACTAACGTTTAAACGTAGAAGATTTACACATCTACCTTACCTCTTGACCAGCTTCAAAAGCTATCAACATGTTTTCAGCGATTCAATGAAATAGCTAACGCATCATACCATGTCGCATAGGAGATGGCAATCAACATGGGATAGCGGGGTTTGGATAGAAAGGGAAAGACAGACTACTAGCCATCAATATCCTGTCATTTTGTCTGCTCAATTGGTAGATTAACCAAGTTATAAAAACTAATTAATTATGCAAACAAATCTGATTAATTTACTCAGGCAATAGATATTGTAAACAACACACTTAGAAAGAAAACGTTGAAAAAAATGCAAAACGGACCATTTTAACCTACTGAACAACTTGTCAGCAGGTGCTGACAACGTACCCGGACTTAAGCTTGTCCATATTAAGTGGTGCCGTGTTCGAGGAAAACAAAAATCATTCAACTTGCCAGACTCGCCTTCTGGTTCAATCTTCAATTTCAAGTCAAAATTTTTTTCACAACCGTAGTTTGCAAAGTATTAGAAAGACCAACCTTCTTCTCGCCATCCTTCTCACTATCGGAATGGGATATAAAACAAAACTTTCATGGCACCATACGGTCATAAGCCCTACCACTAACTTTCATTGAAAACCCCGAACACCTAGTGTTTGTAATCTTACAACACTACATTTCTAGTTGAGGTTTTAAATTAGCTTGTGTAAGGGGCATGGAAGTGTTCATGTTTACAGTTGTGGTGTGCTAAATTAAGCATAGGAAGTTATAACTGAACTGTTGTTTTTGTTGTGTTACAACAACAAAAACTAAACTAAAAAACACTAAAACTAAACAGGTTGACTGTGTTAGAGGCACATCAGAAAACGCGCGAGGGCGCTGTTCCGTCTCCAGCGCAAAATTTTCTATGGGCCGTGTGAATATCCTTTTACAAAATCAAGAGACATTTCTCGCCCCTATAGGAAGTGAGAGTAAGGTAAGTAGAGTTAGGTTAAGTGGGGATAGATTCTTACTCACAGCTGTTGTGTAGAAAGACGCAGACCCAGCCCCCAACAGTGTTGAAGCATTGACTCTCCAGTATATACTGACTGGATAGGACAACTCAGCGCGTTTGTGCACGTTCGATGTGGTCGATTGAGTGGCCAAGGCGCGTACGCCGCTGAGAGGGGGATTTGCGTAAAAATAGTAAATACGCATGCGTGGGCGGTCGTCCATCAAAAGTGACGAGTGAGCATGCAGTAGATTAACAAGTGTAAACTTAATTTCTCATTTGTCTTTGATTAATTTCTTTTTGGAGAGAGTTTTCTTCTTTTCTAGATTGATAGCACCTGAAATCACATCTTTTCTGCTGACACTACAACAACACTCGCCCTAAAACTACCTATTTTGAAAAACAGCAACACACCAAACTACAAACGCCAAAAATTACTTGCGATCTATGTGCTCCAGTGTTTGTCGTCTTCTTCTGCAGACTAGTAGCACTTACCCTGTGAAAGAGAACACACCGATTTCTCGGTCCGTTACAACATCTCCCGATGGTCGGGCAACTTACTGCAGCACAAGCATTTACCCATATTTGTAAACAATTACTTGTATTTGCACTATGGTGACAGCCTCTTGATTTTTATCAAGAAACCTTTAAATAAGGAAAATAATCAGAGTAAGATATTTCCACGACCCCGAAAAATAATGTATTTGTGCTGTGGGCAGACTCGTGCGCCGACGCGCCGTTTAAATTCAAACTCCCCTCTCGCAAACGCGCACCAGTTTGCTGTTTTTGTACGCAGTTGTCCTATCCAGTCAGTATATAATGGAGATCAAATGGTGTTGAACCATTCATAAAACAGCCGTTTAAAGCAACTGCTGTCTATCGGTGTTGTGCCAGGTTCCCCTGTGCTACAAATAGAAGTTCCAGCGATTAAAATGGTGGGTGTTAGGAAATCAGACGACATTGGAAACTTTGTGAAACGTCTGCTCTAAAAGTTTTTGCCGATGCTAATTATTTTAAGGTTGTTAAGCGATTGTCTAAGCCATGCATGTCCACAGTAACAACCTTTCACAAGCGAAAACTGCCGGATGGCTCATTAAATCAGTTATGGTTCCTTGGAGCGCAATCCCCTTACATGGATAACTGTGGTAATTCCTAGAGCTAATACATGCAATCAAGCGCCGACCTTACGGGAGGCGTGCTCTTATTAGGAAACATCTTCCTTCCTGTATGCCTGTTAAAGTTTCCATGTAGCATTTGTTGTAACCCCGGTAAAAAACAATCAAAATAGTATTTTCTGTGACTGCTGTACAACTCTGGACTCACCTGAAATGTACAAATCTCGATCTTATCGACTACTTTAGTTAACAACTGATGAAGAAAACTGGTTTTGTCCTGAGTGTCTCAGCACAGCCCTTCCATTGAACTGCTTGATTCTGAAGATTTTGATTTGATGATCTTAGACTTGGATCAAAATTTAAAACTGTGGTCTAAATCTCAAAACCTTTTACTGATCTCAACTTAGATTCTCTTAATCTGCCAATTGATGAAGACCTTGATATCTCAGTATCTAGAAATTCCTGCTATTATTCTCTCGACAATTTTATTGATTTTTATAATCATGATCCAGTTGAAAATTTTTCTTTTTCTGCACCTAAACATTGGAAGTTATATGTAAACACATTGATCAAAATTTACAACGCATTCCTTCACTTCCATTACTCTATAATATTCTCTGTCTTTCATTGGATTGACTGAGACGTGGTTAACAGACTTATTCTTGTAGAAATCTACTTAATATACCTGGATACATCCTTAACTAACAAAAATAGAGTTGGTAGGCATTGGCGGTGGGGTTGCCCTTTAATATATCCAAGATGATTTAGCAATATAATTCCTAGAGCCAGACCTAAATGACTATAGCGTGATGCCTTCCTTTGAATGTATATTTATTGAGATTATCACCCCTCACAATGCTAAGAATATTGTCATTGGAGTTGTTTACAGGCCCCAGATGCCAATTTGAAAACTTTCTAACTTGCTCATCGAGCATTATTTCACCAACTAATGAACGAAAACAAACACTGCCTTATTGCTGTGATTTTAATTTGAACTTACTAAATCCAGACAATTGCAAACAGCCTCAGAATTCTAGATACAGTTTACTCCTCCTCCTGTTTACCACTAATTTTACAGAAACCAACCAGAATAACAAACACATCAGCCACTCTCATTGATAATAGTGTTTACAAATATATTGCCCCTACCTAAATCTGGCATTATTGTCACCGACCTATCTGACCATTTTCCAATATTTACTTCCCTTTCCACATGAAAAGCTAAGTCGCCTTAGAACCCTCAGCATACTTCAACTCGTTGATTACACAGGTGACAACATTACTAATCTTAATAGAGAACTTTCTACATGTGACTGGAGCTCAGTGTTAAATGCCAGAGATGCTAATTTATCATTTGGAAATTTTATAAATATTTTTAAAGGTAACCTAGATAAACATATTCCCATCAAGCATTGTCACCCTAAATCCTGTAAGCTTACCCCCTAAATGCCCCTGGGTCACTGTCAGCCTATGTAAATCAATTTGCCACAAGAACAAGCTTTATCATAGATAGATACTGCCAAACCCACCGACCTAGAAATCGTGAGCCAGATATGTACGCTACAAGAAGTATAGACTCCCTGACGTAATGTGCGCTTGTCGTAGATGGCTAGAGCAAAAGATGTACTATACTAGAAGCAGTTTGAGGGAGCTAGAGGGTAACATAAAAAATACATGGCTAATAATTAATAGCGTTCTCAAAAATAAGCAGCAACCTAAAAATAACCACAATTCAAATCGATAATGCAAATGTCAGTAACCCTCAGTATATCGCTGACCATTTTTAATAAACTACTCTTACACACATTGGCTAGAAATCTTTCTCAGAACAATTAAACCCGATGACTCAAAATTTTCCGATTATTTACTAAACCCTAATTCCAATCACCTTCTTGTATCTCCTGTCACAGAAACGTAGAAGTTTATTGATATTGTAAACAATTTGCCTAACAAAACACGTACTGGTTTTCGCATCAGATTAGCAGTTCATTAATTAAACAAGTGATCCTGGAAATTTCTATGCCTTGACATTCATTATAGAACTACTCCATCTCAACAGGCACGGTTCCAGATAAATGAAGGTGGCTAGAATAACTCCAATTTTTAAAAGTGGTGATCCAACTGTTGTTAATAATTACCGACGCAAGTCTCTAGTCTGTACTTCGTTCTCTAAAAATTATGGAGACGTATTATTTATAAGCGGACCTTACAATTTCTGATAAATACAATATTATTATCGGATTAATCAGTAATGGATTTCGCTGTAAACATTCAAACCACTCATGCCATTATTCAATTACATTGACTAAGGTTACTACTGGTTATAGATGCTTCCTATGCCTACAATCGGTGTTTTCCTGGACCTCTCCAAGGCCTTTGACACAGTTGATCATTCAATACTTTTGTCTAACTTGACATTTTATGGAATCAGAGGAGTTGCCTTGCGAGTGTGGTTCAGGGATTACCCCTCTTCTAGCTCTCGTGCGCAGACAAGTTGTGTCCCATTCATGGTACCAGCAGTCTAGATGGAGTAAAATATCATGTGGTGTCCCACAAGGTTCTATTTTGGGTCCTCTTTAATTTTCTCTTTATATTAATGACTTTGCGAAAATTCTTCTGATGTACTCTCTTTTATCCCTTTTTTGCTGATGACAGTAATTTGTTTTTACAGCCACGACAGTAGATATAAAATACGCTAATTCGAATACGGTTAATAGAGAAAATGAATAAAAGTATCTGTCTGGACCAGAAAGCTAACAAGTTATCACTTAATCGTAGAAAAACTAATTACATGTTGTTCTAGCAAGAAAGAAAATGCGCATCACAACCGTCGGCGGACTTTTGTATTCGAGTGAATAACACAATATTACTCTAAGCAAACCGATGTGTGTTAAATTTTTGGGCCTCTAGTACCATTGCTGATCAGCACGCCTTTCTCTGAGAAAACAAGCATTATCAATCACATTCTCATACAGCGTCACTTCTTCTAGAAATATAGGTATTATCATCCAAGCTTAAATTGGTTTTTTCCCCAGATTCGTATTAATCGACTTTGTATACATACCCTTATTTTACCTTATATTAATTACGGTATACTTGCTTGGGGTAACAGTGGCACTGGTCATGTTCATAGAATCCTTAAATTACAGAAAAGAGTTCTGCGTATTATTAATAATGTTAGTGCTCATGACACGAGTAATCCCCCTTTTTTTATAATTGCAGTATTGTTTAAAAGTTAATGAATATTTCTATTCTCTCCAGCTTTGCTCTGCTCTCATCGCATTCAACTTAAAACACTAATTAGCTTACCCACAAATCCATTTGCTCTATCGTCTTTACAAAAAAACTGCAAGAAGTTCTCATCATTACTTCACAAGGCAGTGTCATGAATTTCATGAATCTTACTACTCGCACTAAACTTTCCAAAACAACTGTGAAACTATGAGGGGCGCCCAAGCTATGGAGAGCTCTGTGACATCCTCTTGAAAAACATCTCAAGTCCATCTCACGTTTAGGACGTAAATATAAAAAAGGCTGTTACAAAACTATTATTGAAGTGACTAATCGTTTTTCTCATGGGGTTTTATATTATATTATTAGTATTATATTTATTTATATTATATATATTTTTTATATATTATTCTAAAATTATTTATATTATTATGTCCATATTATGTTATGTTAATAGGAGTTTATTAATATGACACATAATGTCTCTCGTTTTGAGTGTTTATGAGTTTGTGTATGTTAGAATTTGTTCTAATTTGATGGTTTATAATTGTAAGCAGAGGGGCGCTCTACTCGGACAAGGCTTTGCTTTCTGGAGAGCCCCTTGCTCACATTGCATGTTTAATGCTATGTTAGACAACTCTTGTGTTAA